>JARFOD010154574.1:0-12314 GCA_031763545.1 Mopalia muscosa | reverse complement strand
AGCGGCGTCACACTTCGACATCTACACCCCTAATTAAAACTTAGTAGGACATAGTAGTTAGTACTGTATACGATTAAGTTTTATTCTAGTAGATTTTATGGCAATGCATGTTATAAAGATATAAAGAAGAATTGAAGAAATATGGCAGTTTTGTCAGTTTCTGAATCATCATTCAGTTTCTCATTGAAAAAGTAAGAAGTATTTCCGATTAAAATAGGATACTCACTGTAATTGAATTTTGTGGATTAAATTGTGGCGTGTTCACATTATTTGCCTTCCTAATATCAAACGGATGCAAACTGTTCTATACCAGAACAGACAACAGTTGAGAATAAATGGCTGATATTTCAAGTAAATGCTAATGGAATGCTTTGTGATAACTTTATCGCCGCGTGCAAAATACATCAGATTATTTTTATCTGGAGAAGAAATTTTATCTCCCTCTAAAGCGTTATTAACGAATGGAAGAAATTTGAACCTAACAATTCCAACAAAAATTCCAATTGTTGATCATTAATCAAGGCAGGTGTTCTTTTCAAACACAGACTTTAGATTATCCACAATGCACATGTTTAAACAATACTACCTTACTTGTGATTTAAATCATTTGATATACATTACATTTGTATCGGCTAAGTTATCTAACGGTTAAGTTATCTGATGGTTAAGTTATCTAACGGTTAAGTTATCTAACAGTTAAGTTATCGGACGGTTAAGTTATCTAACGAAGCGCAATCACAATTGCAATTTGTGAACTACTGTTTGTAGCCTACTTTTTTTTGTTCCGCTTTCGAATGTAAAAGCTTAATTGTATAAAGTATAATAGATAGCGTCTATATATCATTGGGTCAAGGTCATACCATTGGGGTCAAGGTCAAGGTGACCAGTGACCACGTAATTGACATATAACAGTACAGAAGGACCAGATTAATGAATAGTTCAGAATTTATTCTAGATAACTTTACATACGGTACTCAAGTTTGTGTGTATTGCTTGCATAACCAAAATTGTGTATATGATATCACTATCAACACGGACAAATCATTGTTAAATGTCACTTGCGTCTTGCTACGTGGATTCAGGTTGGGTGTGCATGTTCACTTCCCTCTACCATGTCACATGTTCCACAATGGGACTGCGGGGATACAATAAAACACAGTTTTAAATTCAACCAGCTTCAAAAGTGCGCTTTATATCTATAAAACTATTCATAAATGAACAATCACTATGTTTGAATCATTACCCTTACCATGTCATCGACTAATTGGCATTTTTTGTCACTAGACTAGATCACTCCTATAAGAGAGGACTGAAAACTTTCATATTTCACGCTAGAAATACTCTGATTAAAGTGAATGCATCTTCAGCCACTAAGTGCTCTATAGTTTCTAGGGACCTATATATAGATCCCTGCCTAGGACAGACCCAAAAGTAACCAAACTAACCACAGTTGGACTTGAAAACTTGAATAGTCCATCGATGTAGGATTAGTAAGCAGACACGCTAATCATAAACCACTGCCGCTGGATAGACAATTGAAGTTCAGATGATTCGAAATGTATTCCATAGAGAACAGACAAACCCATGATCAATAGTATTTACATCATGAATCATGCACAAGGAACAGGAAGCATTTATTGATTTCAAGGATAAGACGATCGTTACTTTCAGTAAAATGAAATCAAGGCACAATTGTAGACCGACCGGTGCAAATGTACTATCTATGTTTCAATGATAGTTATTTTCACTATGAATGAACTAATGCGGATTTGACATGGACAAAATGTCTTTCGGTCAGTATCGTGTCCACTCCATGTCGGGTTTCAATATTGTGTTGTCCTTTCCGATCAATACAATTGCTGTTCTTACGTCATTGGTTTACTGAAATCTAAAGGTTTGTAAAACAGTTACATTCATTTAGTTTATCTGTGAATATATATTTGCTTAGAATCATGGGCTAATTGCACGAAACTTCACTCAGGGTGTTTATGGCACTTTTCCCTAGAAACTTTCGATTTAGACTTTAGTAGATTTCACGACAATGTTCTCTGGGCGAAAACCCCCTTAGCTTAATTAAAATGAGGTGTCAAAACGCTAGAATAATTCATGTTTTACACTGATATGAACACTTATTTACCGAATTTAGTAAAAAAAATTAAAACACACACTAGATTGTTATGAAAATAAGGTTGTATAAATGTCGTCCAGTCAATTGCCAGATATCTTCTATCGTATAACAAACCATAACTATAGGAAATGATAGAAAACGAAGTTTGGGATTATAAGATGACGATCAGAGACGTTTTAAGTTTCGAATATCGGTTATATATATGGAATCATTAGATTTCAATTGGTTACCCTTCTGTCGAGAAGCTGTATAGGTTACCCATAACAAATCTAAGTTAAGATATATTCAGAAACTTGTTTGTTTTTAAAACATGAGATGATTCATCTTTTTTAATTAATCTGCATCCTTGTGACTGCGGGATTAATTTTAAGAAATATAAATGCCACGGAGGACAATAAAATAACAGAAAACATACATTGTATCATCTTGACAAAAAGGTCGTGTCTGTCAGATTAAGCCCCATTTGCTTCTATTATCTTCTCATATGACTAGTGTCCGTTGTCGATCCGATATTGTTTTTTTTTTTACCAACCCATCAATTCCTGCCTTTTATTGTTGGGGGGACAAAAGAGGGAATTGAACGAGTTAAACATCGACAATGCTGACTTCATTGTGATGCGATCTCTTCGAGAAAAATGTTTGAGAGTGTTTGTGACCAAAGATCGATATCCAATGTATTGATTTATTCCACAAAATTACTCTAGCTTTGAAGAAAAGCACGAATTGACATTTACATTTTTTTTTACAGTTGCGTTGAACGAGTTTTTGTTTCATGAATACGATGCGATTCTGACATGTTAAATAGAAGCCGGGTCGATTTAAATTATATAACTCTTTGCTGAGACACTGTGTGAGTGAGCATCAGGGAGACATCTGCTACTGAGACTTCATTGGTATTGTTATCAGCTTCACTATAAGAAATGTATGTCGTTAAAAGATCAGCTCTCTGTACGCTATGGAAAGAGTGGAAGCAATACGTTTATGGAATAGCCACACTCTTAGAAAAGGTATTTTTTGGGGGGTTCTATATATGAACCAACAACGGTTTTTTGCGTTCTATTAGAGTCATATTTTTCTTAGGGCTTACGTAACTGTGACCCACTCTAGAATAACGAAGCATGTTTTTTGTTGGATAATCTTGCAATGGAATGGAGCATTTATATCGAAGCTAGGTCATACCTGGCATAAAGCAGGTATGGATTTGTTTTGAAAACACGTCAAAGAGGTGTACGAAAAACTGGCCCGGCTGGATTGCTTGTGTTAAAGTTTGTTATCCAAGACATATGGCTGGCCGCTATTTATTCAACTGAGAAGTAAATAGGGTTTGGATACATATTTAATCAGATCGGTGGGCGCCGTTAGGTTTGACCTACACTATACACCTACTATATATTAGGTAACACATTAAACATGAAGTTTAAAATAGCAGGAATATGTAACTTTCGAAGAATACCATTTCCTAAAAATCCTTTAAAGTTGATCGAGTTAACCAAGAGGTTATACAGAGAGCATTAGGTCATGATAAAGAAATGTTACATGCAGACGCACTGACAGCCTAGAGGACGGACAGACGATGGTGTGAGCCTGTTGCCTTGTCCGGTTACATATGATGGACTAATGACAAGCAGTCTACAAATAATTAGAAAATAATATGAAGCAATATATATGGAAAATGTAAGAAACACTTACAACAGCCTTTTTCATCTGGAACCAGTCTATATAGCAAAGGTATATTGTGTTATATTATAATCCAACTGAGTAGACTACTCAGTGTCTACTGTTAAGGAGATCAACGTTAATCCGCACACCTGAGCTGGTTCCTTGTATAAGGAAGGTAACACTTCACTGAAGTTTGATTCCGCTTAATGATCGTACTTCAATTGTCCCACCTACCACATGATCATAAAACGATTTGTGAACAGGCTAAGGCCAGTTAAACACAGTTCATCGGCAATACTGCATTTGAGTAAATAATTGACAATCAGTTGCTTGACTCTAGCGTTGCGTAAATACTATGCAAGGAAGTCAACTCTTGAACAACAAAAGCGTTATTGTATCCTGAACATCGACATATAGCATAATAAGTCTTGACCATATCAAGCTACTTTTAAGATTGTTGTTTTGACACACCAAACGTTGTATCCACAGGGTTTCAACTTAGATTCAAGAAGAAATACATAATTTCTTTAGTTATAAAAATTTACTATGCTTGCATCTAGTTTGCTGGTATCCTTGTACGTGAATATGATCTCATTCACAAAGACATGCAGATACGCGTGCTCAAGAGGATACAATTCACGAGGACGATTGGGACGAAATCCCCCTCAGTCTTATTATTGTCATTTAGCTAAAATAATAACGTGTTAACTTCTATCATAATTAGGCTGTTCTGCAATTTATTTTAAACAATTCCGGAGTATCTTAATATTTTCTTTTCCATGTAAATTGTTTTGTCATGGGGTGTGTGCATGTCAGGGCAGGTTATCCATAACATCTCGGGTTTTAGATCTACTCAGATATTTGTCGCTAGAATTTAGTTAGGAAATATCATTTATCGTTTTTAGCTGGCCAACAGCCCCGTGACCTTGTGAGTAAGTTTTCTGCATATTGACAACATAAATATCTTTTGCTTGGAAAACAATAATGTAAACCACAACTACAAGGACTAGTGATCAATCGGATCTTCGGATCCCTGTAACGCCAAATAATTAATCATCCGAAATGCATTCCATCGCTGAGTTGTTCCTAGTCCCGACAGTTACAAAACATTTTTTAATGAACACAGCTGACAAAGGTGACATGCGTAGATTTTCGTGTCGCGTTGCAAATAATGACGTCACTGCTGGTATCAGTATTCGATTTGTCATGCTCTGAGACCACGGGTGTCGCTATATAGCGGTATGTAATTAATCATGTATGACAATATGACACCGGTATGATGCAATCGAAGTAGTTTGTATGACATATCTCTTCAATAATACAGGAACACGATGTAGTCCACCTGCTGCCACGAGGAAACTTGTTTTGCCGTAATCTATCCAAATAAGCAATTAAAATATAAACCATTACTGAAGTGATTTGGATTACTTGCACACTGATCACATCCGTCATTTGGACCAATTTAAAAGAGATTATCTCAAAAACTGTAATTTTACTACGATTGTTATTGTCTCACGTTACATCATTTCTTTGAAAACTATACGTATATGATAGACTCAAAACGACAAAATCTACCAGAACATTTAAAGGTTATCTACGATACGGGTTGGATAAAGACATTCATGTACAGAATGTAATTGTGACAGCCTGGCGAACTCGTGACTTAAATGTCCGAACATGTCCTTTCTTGGTATGGTGTTAAAATATCAAAACGATATGGTATTCAAGATAGTTTGACAATTATATAGCTATTTCAAAATACCAGTTTATTTACATTGGTTACTCTGCTAAACGGTATGGTCTTCAATCAATTCACATACACGTCTTATCCTCTTCACTGTCTTCATCATATGTTATTATTTACATCGCATTTATTAGAAATCTGTTTCAAGCTGTGTGCCAAATTGTTTTTAACTTCCCTAATGTATGTTTTTCGGCAGTATAGCATGTGACACAGCTAATCGAATTGTCGTATAGTTTGGATCTTATTTTGTCATAATAGCGGTTCTAAAACGATCTTTTGCAGTTATTTACCGAGGGATGATGATTACATTAACAACACATATTTAGAAAGAGAAGGACTTCAACATACTAAATCTAATGTAATACTATGATTCATTTAATTGATCTATGGCATAAATATACAATTACGTCAAATAATTTTTAAAAGATATAACTTTATTTATTACTCTTATTTTTCTTCTTTGGTTGGACATTTTTTCTTCAAAGTTCTATGCCTTTGTACACACATATGTAAAATAAAATACCAGCATAGGTGTTTCCAAGTGCAAATTTTCAACAATTGATAAAAATATATTTGAAGAATAAAAATCTGCCCTTTAAAAAACATTAGTGGTTATAGCCAGTAGATAGTCAGTTCAGGTGAGATAATTACGCTAATCCATTCAGCCTGCCGATACACATAGTCTGTGGAGTACGCATTAACAATTTTAATCTGAAAAACGCCATTCTTAAATACTTTTTTTTTGTCAAACTTTTTGCATTATCAAGATTACGAAAAGAAAATTTAACAAAAGTACAAAAACGAAAAAGTATCAGTTCTATCCCTGTGTAGCGGTAAATAAATATATAGTCATTAAATGTATATGGTTTATGGAAGGGCCGTGGAGACTATGAATACTGTCATAATTTAATGGTGACCTTTTGACCCGGTAACAAAGTGCTCTGAAAACTCCCACTGTCACCCAAGCTCGTGCCACTGACGTCACTATTATATTGACGTCATTCATTGGGTGCACATACTAAACACATTTTTATTTAACCACCTTATCTGCGACATTTTAAAGCACTACGTTTTGTGCTAAAGACTTTAAGTAAGGCGTTACGTTTGAAGAAAAGTGTATCTCACTTATCTGTTGTGGACCTACATAGATTGTTTGATTGATAAGACATTTAAGGCATGTTGTAGTTAGGTAAAATGGTTAATTCAAGACTAGCGTATATATTAAATTAGCTAGTAAGAAGAGGAGTACCTAACAAGTTCCTGACTTAAGTCTTATTAACCAAAACCATACATTGGAGATAGTTTTCCAAAGTAAGAATAATTTCTCTTTTATAAGAATAAAAGACATGGTGCTGACGATCAAAAAAAAATTCCCATCGTCAAATGATCTGTAAAAAATATATGATTTCAGTCAGTTGTGCCTTCTTAGTTTTGACGGCAGTATTCCCCTGGCATAAGAGGAAAGAGTATGGTGCTTATCATACTGTTTTGTGTATACAATGTTAGAAAACCGTTTGAATGCGGTATGACTGAAACTTAATGTAAGTTTGAAGACAATTGGGCAGCTTATTTTGAAGTTTTAAATTGTACAGGAAATTTTAATAAATAATGTAATTCGAAATTACGGTAAAACGTGCGGACAAAATTTGGCGAATGCAATCTTTCATTTTGAAATAAAAAACAAACCCCAAAACGAAGTTACAGCACTCTGAAGTATGGTATAGTGGGATGCAATCCGATTATTTGTTTCAGCAGTGGGAACCTATGGTAGAATTTAATGTGTGTGTGTCTACATGCAGTCTGTCTACAGATTTGAATGTCGCAGAATATCCAATTGTGGCCATATTATTACTTGATATTCGGTGAAATACAATGGTATCGGTCATTGCAAGAAGTTGAATTTATACTTTAACCTAAGTCAATTAATTTTTAAGGTGTTTTCGATGAAGATTGTAAAAGAACGCAAAGCTATCATATTGTTCATGAAAAGCCATCCCATTAATGAGATTGAAGCGACGTTTCAAGTTTCAAGGTAATAGCTGAAGTGGTTTCAAGTTACATGTTCATAACACATAGACCTACAGCTGTGAATATTGTAAATGTTCGTACTGATTGAGATATTGCGTTGTGGAAGAGCAATTCCACGTGTCGTCTTAACATGAAGAAAATACAGTTAATCGGTAACATTGTTTTTAAATATTCGGGCTCACAACACATACAGATGCTACTCTTCTTAAAGGAAAAGACAACTGTTTTTCGACCGAAATTTTGTAAATGTTTTCTTATAATTTTAATAGGAGAAACTTTTGCTGCAAGTTCAAGGTTCATATGTGAATTAATACTCAGTTTGCACAGTATATATAGTGTTGTTTGCTTTCCCGTACTATATAGTATAACGGATGAAAATAAATACGATTCCTAGGTGAACTGCAAAGGTTTGTTATAGTATTTTAAAAATCCTAAATTAGAAACAAAAAGCATTCACTCCTACAATACCCATTTTGGAGCAGGCCTTTTAATTTCCAATGCCTCTTTTTACGTGATCGTCCTTAACAAGATTTCTAGACAGACTGGTTAAATCGATTTGATTTAATTTAGGTAAATCAAAAAGAAATTAGAGACGAGACTTAACATTACCCATTAAATATTCATCCGTATAGCGACTCGGTGGAGTCTTTCAAGATGTGCTAACACTTTACGCATTTTTTCCTCCAAAACTGCAATATATAATTCAAACGTTATAACGGAAAACGGTTCAAATAAAAATAAAGTGCAATACATCCTCAACAGATTTTTTAGCAAAATATGTGGCTCCTTACGTGTGTATTGTTTGTAAGCAGAGGAAATATAAAAAAGCGTATTTAATAACTCAGAAAGATATTTGCCTACATGTTCTTTTATTCGTATAGTAATTAGAAGAAGCCTCAAAAGAGGACAACACTTCCAGCTTGGTCAACTCCGAATTAATAGGTAATTAAATTTATCTTAATAGTAGATATGTTGATCCCATGCATTGTTAAAGTAGTAAGACATAGGAACTATTTTTAATATGTCATTTACAGGCATCTGTTTTAAGAAAGCTTTGTCCTAAAATAATAAAATTACTGGATATGGCTATTTTCGTATCAACTTACAGTGTATTTGTTTTGTATGTTACTAAGTTTCATGATCTGTCGCGCACCATTGACAGTCCGAAACTTATTGGAAAGTAATAAACATGAAATGCCAATAGGCTAATAACTTATATAGGCGTCGAGACCGGACCTGTCAATATAAACAGCTGCATGACGTCATTCGTAGAGCCAAACAGTCACTGGGTCTGACTGGTATACCGGTGATTCAGAAATCAAACAATAGCACGACTGTATCTTGTTACTACTGTATATTATAACAATAGTTCCAGTGTGAATAAGGTAATTACTAGGTAGACATACACTTTAAAGATAGTCATTTATCTATAACCTTAATCCGTTGGATCGACTGCAAGAATACCCTTCACATGTGATCGACAATAACCAATGTGTATGTACTGGAAAGGTGTGAGGATTTTTTTCAGAATATTTCAAATTTAATTGTCAAATTAATGTGATATTTTGTGATTAATGTGACATTGAATATATTTCGCATTTTTTTATGATGTAAACATGTCTACTTTATGGACCAAAATTGAAATTACTGGCCCTTCTCCTAAAATACCAAGTCTGCACAAGCTAACACGGTTAATTGGTGATTTCAAGTTGTTTAGGTTATAAAATGTGCCAGAAAAGTCAGCTTATTAAATTGTAATGGACAATAATAATTGAACTCATAATAGTCGGTGCCGGTATCTGCCACAACTTGAAATTACACAAGTGCTCTAATTCTTGTGTCTCTAAAAGGTAAACTTGCTATGTTAGACAATTAGATATACAGAACTCCCCATCTTGCAACATTCGATAATTTAGTTTTGTATTGAATCACGATTGGAGAGTTGATAAATACTATTTGTTGTTATGTTCGGAATCCAGAGATGTTTGAAACATCGATACGACCCTAGCGGTATGTCAAACACCTATGTCCATGTTACACTTCTTCAAAATCCTTGACGCCTGCGGGGGCTCGGGTTTTGGCTATTAAAGTATCAATATGTTGACAGAGGTTTTTGTCCCATAAGACCCCTATCTCGATTTTCAACCCCCTAACAATCCAGCGCTGATAAAGTAAATACCGGAAATATATTCATATAAGTTTTTCTTGCTTGCAGGTGTCATGTTCCGGACCACACCACACCTTTCACGGGAACCATACTATTTAGTTAGAAAGTCGTGAGTTTTCTAAATTGTGCCCAGTTTATCTTCCACAATTATGCTGGTTTTGATATGTAATACTAGCCAACACATATGTATGTATACGCGCCGAATATTTATTAATTATCAGAAAGAGATATTTAAATAAAGAAGTTAACGGCGAAACCCCGAAGACAATATCGTTTTTTTTATTGGTCACCTAAATGTATTAACCAAGGGTATGTCATAACAGATTATTTATTTTATTTGATAAAATTGTAATCGAAACAATTGGAAATAAAGAAGTTTGACAATAATTCGTAACTTGTGATAAATATCTAGCGCAGGAAGCTGCATATTTCTCATAACGTTGTCGGAAAAAAAAACTGTCACAGAGATTGAATGTCAACGTGAGTGTCAACACTCCTATCACATTGTAGTGCAAATTTTGATAAACTTAAAATATGTTTTCCTTTGCCATTGAATATATGGCTATCGACATTGTTAACATCTTGAGTAATCAAAACGAGCAGAACAATGATTTAATGACATATTTTTACTGAGCAAGTCTAAAATTAAACCACCTTCTGTCTTTGGTAATAAGGTATCAACGTTTTGCGCTCGACACCCATCTCCCAAATACTGGACCTATTGAAGCATTGGAATAGACATATAAACATTTTATATAAAGAGCTCTTAGCATATACGAATATGTACAACGACGATTTTCACTAAAAGACAGATGTACTGTCAGTTTTCCAAGACACAGATGTTATCTGGTTTATAATCAACATAAATAACAGTTCCGTCAAATTCACAACCTGAGCATATGTCAAACGAGAAAAAATGACTACGGTGTAAATGCACCACAGAACAAATGTCTATAAATAAAATAAAAAAGGCATATTGCAAAACTAGTTGGACATAAATGAGATTACTTTCAGTTGAGTATATATTGTTGCTTTAAGGTTTTTTTTACGTGGTATATAAAGATGTTTTACTCATTCGACTCCCCAAAAAACTAAAGGACATCGCCTATGCACGACAAAGTCAGTGTAGGATGACAAATTCTCAGATTCAAATAAGACAATGATAATAACATGGAATTGAGAAAAATTTTGGTTCCATCTTTTGACTCGTACATCTGCTTTGCGAAGACTAAATTCCTTGTTGTGGGTGTTCTGATCTATCGCAAATAAGAGTGATAGTATGTGATATATTTGCGAACTAGGATTGCCTCAAGAAAATATTCATTGGTGACTATCCAGAATTGTTAAAACATTTCGGATCTTCTAGGTTATTTCAGTGTTGCATTTTTGTCCTTATGTTACTTGCTTAATTTGTGATCTCGTATTTGTGTTAGCAAGTGCTTGAAACAGTATAATCGTTAGAGGGAATGACAACGCTTCAAAGCTCACATGCAGAGCTAAAATTACTTGTTAGTATCCCGTGAATTATAAATGCTTCTTCCCCACAATTAAAATATATTTAAAAATCTTTAAAGTTAACATTTGAGAAAAATATATATAATGCATGGGATGTCACCGGAATCCATCTGCGGGAAACGTTCCTGGCTGCACTTTGTGTAGAACCATGACAGGAATTAGAGTATTCATTCGAACCACGCCTATTTAGATCAGTTTAAATTGTAACACTGTTAAATTATAGGAGAGTCTTTGTCAGTCTCACTAGAGCCGATCACCCGGAGATAATGGCCAGGGGCAGTCTGGGAACCGGAAGCTGTGAGAATTGTGAAGCAGTGCCTGGGAAAGAAATCCCGGTTAATTAATGATGGCCGACCAGGCCTGTTCGTGAGGTCGACTTGAACTTATACGATCGAAAAAAAAATAGAATAAACAAAACAGAAAAACCCAACACAAGTATATTGTAGTCTGATAATCTAATCTCTGTCATAGGACAAAGCTGTACATGAATTCTTGATTATTTTGTCAAAATTAATTTGGAACACAAATTTTATATCTGTCCTATTTCGGAGGGTTTAAGGTTCCCTATAGACACAGACCTATACAGAATAACAGAACTTAATGAATTTGGACGTCATCCGAACACAGTATTTCTTCATACACACGCAGACACATTATCTGAATGTCCGTGTGTTGACCCAATTTACTTAGGTTGAATTCTGTTGGCACATACCCTTGTCACAGCTCAATCAGCTCCACTCAACCATACACTTATTGTTGACCTACGCAAAGCCAGATGACACTAAAAAGGTGTCATGTCTTACATTGTTAACACGCATATGATTGAAGCTTAGCTCGCGACCTTCCATTTGAAAAGAATATTGCAACCGAATTCTATATAAGACAATAGTACCGACGCATAATTTGGGTAAAAATTGTTTTAGAGGTTAAACTAAATATTTAGTATTACCTTCTATAATCAATAAAAAACTAACGCATGTTCTTTTAAAACTGTATTTTAACAAGAGATCCATGAATGGATCTTGACGCCCACACTGTTAAGATAGTTTGAAGAAAAGGGTCTAAGAGGGGAC
>JARFOD010154563.1:0-12314 GCA_031763545.1 Mopalia muscosa | reverse complement strand
AATTGCTATAATATCTGCATTAACATCAAGCAGAAGGAATGCACAATCTTGATATTGATGCTCTGAGGAAATTGCCATATCAAGCTAGAAAAGTTGTTAAGATACTACCCTGGTAGTATGACAGCCCAGTGTAAATTACACCCCACTTCCACCTCTCTTTGCAAGCTTCCTGAAGAGAGGGGGCAAGAGGAAGCTGGTTTGTGTTTGTGATATGGTTCTCCTTGTTTGAGTTTTGCCAGTGGGGTTGAAGGTTATTGCCTCTATGAGGTTAAACCCCAATAAAGCAAAAACAGTCATAAGTACTATGAGGGTAAATTTACTGTCTGATTAAGATGGTATACCAGGATACTCAATAAGGTAAATGTTTTGTTTGTTTGTTTGGGGTTAAATGTCGTAGTTAAGGTTGTTTGACTCACTTGACAGTCTGCTAGCCCAGTGGGTGAAGTAAATCAACCTTGCCATATTTGGCAACAAAACAAGACAGGACAAACACAGGATCCAATCCAAAAGCATAACAAACAGATAGGCTTCTTACTGCCCCTCCACTCTGAAAGCACCAGAGCAATGGGAAGCTCCCTCCCAACCCTCTGCAGTTAATGTTTTGTCTATCTGAGAGTCGTTGACTCTTAACATCTGAACTCTTTCTTAAAAATCGGGTTGAATTCCTACTGCATGTATTTAATGTTTTAGTCCCGTAGGGGTGGATTAGTTTTAGCTCTTTACATCTGTCTGTATTACGCAATTTTTTGTCTCTCTTCAGCAGATGTTTGTACCTAGGGTTGAGGTTCTTGTGATAATTTCATATCAAGTTTTATAAATGTTTAGCTGTATGGCCCTTTTCACTAACAAAAACTGAACAATTTACATTCTGAAAATGTTTTCATTACCCTTCAATTACGATGTGACGTGAATTTTTTTTAGATATCTTTCTTATGGGAACTGCACATCAAGTTTGAATTTTGAAAATGAAATTTTGTTAATATTTTGGAAAGTTATAGCCATTTTCACTTTATTATCATTTTTGGGGAATAGCAGTTTTTTTAGCAAAGATTTTAGTTCAGAAAATATGCATGCTGTGACCGTTCTGGGAATTGAGACCATGACCCTCAGAGTGAGGCACCAAATTGTGGCTACCTACCCCACTCAGCCAACCAGCATTCTACAGAATAAAAGGATGATTTACTAGGATCTGTTTACTAGCTGACATTTACTAACACTTTTGATAGTAAGTTCAGAGGAGTAGTGAACAGAATCAATGTAACACATTTCCATTTTGACAGATACTAATGATTCATGTGGCAGTTTTCCATAACAGTTAGAAAAACAGACTTTGTGCTCTATATTATGTTTTGTTTTCTCTGTTAAAGTTTGAAACATTTAACATTGTACAACAATTCTCTTCTCGGCTAACTTTGTGGGGACTTACTGTATCAACAACAGAAATGTGGAGTTAATATCAGAAAACTTTCATACATCACAATCACTAGGCTGTAGATAACCAAGTGTTACTGTTTGATTATATGCTGCTTTCATCAATGCGGCTAATAGTAAAGCTACAAGTGAAAATACCTAAAGTTCCAAGTGGATTGTAGATTTGCTTCCTGGTGCAATTGATACATGACCCTGGTATAATTATTATAAAAAAACCTCCAGTATGGAATCAAACCAAATGTGTTAAAAGATTTTATGGAATGTTTTTTTTAAGGTTACAAAAGGAATTAGACCATGCAAAGGAAGTGCATCTTGAAAAGAAATGCCAAGACCTACAGCAAGAGTTACAACAAATTCAACAGAGTCTCTGGCAGAAACAACTTAATAGGGAGACCAACTTTCCTCAGGCTAAGCTGAAGAGGCAATTGGATAAACAACCATTGATGGTAACTTCTGACAAGAACATTGCAATATGGTCTTCTCACCAAGATACTAATTTTTCATTTCAGTTTGATACAGAGTCATTCTAAGTTTAGAAAACAATTTTACAAGTTAAAAAACCCCATATATAAGCGTTGAAAACAGAGCACACATTGTGTTCCGGAAAACGAATGGGTGCCCAAAATATTATAAACCGAAATTGATGTCATTATATTACAATTGCTATAATATCTGCATTAACATCAAGCAGAAGGAATGCACAATCTTGATATTGATGCTCTGAGGAAATTGCCATATCAAGCTAGAAAAGTTGTTAAGATACTACCCTGGTAGTATGACAGCCCAGTGTAAATTACACCCCACTTCCACCTCTCTTTGCAAGCTTCCTGAAGAGAGGGGGCAAGAGGAAGCTGGCTTGTGTTTGTGATGTGGTTCTCCTTGTTTGAGTTTTGCCAGTGGGGCTGAAGGTGATTGTCTCTATGAGGTCATTCTAAGTTTAGAAAACAATTTTACAAGTTAAAAAAAACCCATATATTAGCGTTGAAAACAGAGCACACATTCACCTTTGATAGTTATCTGTAAAATCCATGAAGAATTAAATCAAATCAGCATTCTGTTCATGCTGGTTTTGACTCACTTTACAAATGTTTAAGGGGCCAGGAACTGTTTATCACAACTATAAAGTAAAATCATATAACCTTTGAACTGAGTGTTTATATAGAGCACACTTTCACCTTTGACATATTATTTTATTTTTCAAGGGGTCTGTCCTGTAACCTGAGGTACAGCAAGCACAGGTGCAAAACGTTTCCATCAACAAAGTCACTATCCTAGGCATAATCCCAAGCTCAGTGCAAACATATTTTTTATTAAAATAAGAAAATATTTCCTTTTGGAAAACATGTTTTATTTTCTTTCATGTGTTTTCACACAGGGTAATGTATTGAAAGTTACAAATTACTCAGCATTGGAACCAGACATGACACCATCTTCAGAAAGTCAGAAAAGATACGACCAGGTAAGTGGAAAAAATTACTGGATATAAACTATATTTAACTAACATCTAAATTCTCTGACCAGGCTGCAGATTTTTATTGAAGACATTTTTATTGTGCAATCTTTATGACCATGGTGAACATTGTCCGACATCAAAAGTTTTATGTCCATTATCTTTAGTTTCATTTACATTTTTCCACTGTGAAATTTTTAATTTAAACACCATATAATCTATAATAAATAAAAATGTGAGAAACATTTATAAGCTTAAAACTATGTTTTAAACAATGAAGCTTATTGAATACATTCAACAGCTTCATTAAAACCTTTTTTTAATTCTATAGAAGGCTTCATAATAATGCTGGCTGACGGATTTTATTTCATTAAGAGTGTTAAGTTAAGAAAGTTTTTTAAAAATCTGAGGTGGGCAAACTATTTCAATGAGCCTTCTTTATAATGGAAATCGAATGAAACTAGAGGTTATAACCAGGCGCAACAGTTATAAGGTTTCCAAGTTCAAGACCTATAAGTACAAAAAAAAATTATAGTCTAATTTTGTTATTACAATGTAAGCTCAATTAAACAAAAGAGAAAAATTTAAAAAACACATCCAGAACCTAGAAGTGTTTTAGGTTACATAATGTTGTGTTATATGTTTTACATGTTGTAATAATACCATTATGATCTGAATTTATAACTTTTAATCTATTAGTCGAAATGAAATAATTTTCTCAACATAACATTGTCTTCATAATAGTAGATCACAGCATAAATTGCAAATGCGTACGGTAAATGTTTTTTGACAAGAAGATTTCTTTAAGATTTTTTTCAGATCTTCTCTTTTTTTGATGGCCTATAAATTTTATTGCAATTAAATTATGAAATCTAATTTTATCTTCAAATGTACAACCATACATCTAGATTAATCCTTAAGAATTGTGAGGAAAAATAATGTCTGGTTATTAAATATAATTAAAATCGCATCTGTAAACTTTCAACATTTTTCCAACTTTGATCTCTTAAACATCTTAGGATTTAAATCGGAAAGAGAATGTTGTCATGGCAACATTAAGTACTAAAATAGGAGTATTATCTTCTTAATTTTCGGAGCTGTCAGACAAGCTGTTTTCTACCAGGTGCCTGGTGAAAACGTCACTTTTTCCCACTTTGACGGAAATGACGTCATAACCATAGAACTTTGACAAAAAGCAACGAGATATTCTTATTCATGAAGCCAAGGCGCCTTCAGCGAAGTACATCAACATTACCAGAGTTAAAAAGAGACATTCCGTCATATCTCGACAACTATTCAGTATTGACAATAGCCAAAATCTAAAAATACTTATTTTACCTAAAATTGCACCATCTATACGTCTGCAAAAAATCAGAGCTGTAGCTTACATCCTTATACACTATATTGATTCAAATCATAAATCCTGGATTTCCATGATGGCGTCGTTATGACATCATTTAAAAAACACCCCAAAAAATTAAATTCAAGATTATTTAGTTGAATAAGGAATGACGAAAACCCCTTATAGTTATTCCCTACAGTCTCCGAGAAAAGACTAGAATAATAATAATAATAGCAATCCCTCCGATTTCAATAGGTATTCCAAGTAAACTTGGAAACCTTATTACTACTTTTGCTTTTTGAAGGCGAGTCAACCAAGCAAAAATGTAGTCTTTTACATTTTGCATGTAACCAAAACGAGGCTTGGCACCTGTAGTCGAAACCAAAACGAGTCCTTAGCCAGACTTCAGTTCCCTATTTGGGTAGTCGTTTGGACTTAATAATGATGTAGTAACTGATGTTTTGTGTAAAATCAATCAGGATATATTTGTATAAGAGAAGTTTACCATTGTATACAACAATACCTGGTCAAATGCCATAAATGCATATTTGTTATATGAATGAAATTGTTTGCGAATCGGAATACGTTAAAACTTTCTGTGTAAGATATACCAGAGGGCTTCCAAGAGAGGACTATTATAACAGACACAATTCAGTCATGTTAATAATAATTTTGTTAGCACTCCTTGACATTGACTTGTAGATACCCAAAATCAATCACACAAAGAGACCTTTGCATTCCATTTAGAAAATTAAGTTAATTCATTACTGTGAGATAACTCTCTTGGAAAAATTCCTGCTCTGGAGTTTTGCAGACAAAAACTTATACAGGAGGTGAACTGATGATACCAAAACACCAATACTGATCAATCCTCAAATATTAATCAGCCGTTGTTGTATTTTCTCTTCCCAGATTCCTAGGGACAGTGATACACAATCTCAACAAGAAGGCGATTTCTCCGATGTCTTTATGGAAGACTTTCAAAACTAATTATGGGAGGAATTTGCTCATCCAAAGTTACGACCCTTGTCATTCAATCAAGAAGAATTTCAATGGAGTACCAGTTATATATATTTTGAAAATATCTGAGAAGCTGTTTCCAGCAAATGCCCCTCTAATATGAACCTTTTGTTAATGGAAGAACAAAATAATTTTGACGTCTGTTAAAAAACACTTGATGTAAATTTAAAATGTTGGCTCCTTTCCACAGAATGGACTTCATGGGAGTTAAGGATAACCATCCTGGTGACATACTTGTTTCCGAAGAAACTGCCATTGTTCATGTGCCAATCATTTGATCACAGCAGGCTTCTAGTGTGTGTCCTTTTGCAAAGAAGTAAAATTACTTTTTATTTATTAAATTTGACACTAGTTACTTAAAATTCTCAGATTTTGGTGTCTCATTTTAATTGTAAAACCGTCAGCCCTGAAAAACTCTTATTTTAACTTAACAACAGGAGACGTGTAGGGTGTATTTTTTAAATGTTTTTTTCATTGTGGTTTTAGGGTTACTTTAGGTTCACTCATGGCACCGTATGCATACAGGAAATCAGCCTGATTCCACTGGTGACACATCAAGACATACAATTGCTTATACCATAACCAAGTTTGGCAGAGATATTCCATGTCACAGAGGAATAATTTTAACATTTATGGGCCAATACAATACACAACTTCACCTTACGGGAAAGGAAAAAAATTCTCTGTTGCATTCAGTGTCAGATTTGGACATGGTTCAGCTCCCCCCCCTCTTCTTGGCTCACCCAATAAAAAAAAACAGAAACTAGAGGCTTTTTTTGAATTTCCGAATAATCCCAGTCAAATCAACTTTCCTACTTTTGTTAAAATAGAAAAACACATTTTTTCTTCAAAGAGCCAGCGGGTAAAAGTTATGGTGTTTATCACCATATTGGTGCAATATACAATGTCTGCCATATTTGTTGTGAAACCCAGTGAAATACAACCACATCTGTGGTATTAACATAAATAGCGAAAGATGAAGTTAATATTGTGAATATTGTAATATGATGCATTGCGGCACTTTTGTTTTACAGATGAAATTTAATCACATCTGTTGTCTTCATAAGAGGAGACTAAGTTTATCCGAGAATTTGCTGCTGAGGTATTGTGTTAAAAATATACAGATATGATTATTCTAAAATTGTGTTATGGTTGGTTGTGGAGTTTTGTGGAGTCTATTTAACCACTGAATTATATTTCCAAAATAGCTTAGAATCTTTATCCAGCAGTGTTGATACCCCATATCCTCCCAGGCCAGCACTAATCAATCAATCAATCTCCATCCATTAGGTTGATTCCATATCATATACCCTCAACATGGCTTTAACCACCAATCAAACAAATTCAGAGAGCTAATCATCACAAAAATGATTTTTACATATCAAGCATATTGCAAATCACTTGTTTGCAAGTATGCAAAGGTGGGTCACAACCTTCCACGAAGGGCTTGTTTGTTTGATTGGGGTGAAGGAAAGCACCACTGGCAACAAGCAGAGACCAGATGGGAAAACAACCGGATGCAATACAGACATCACACACAGATCAGCTTTCTGTTCCCCTTTAGATCTGAGAGCATCAGGAACTTCCCTCCAACCACCCGCTCCACCAATGGCAAGTTGATACAATAATATAAAATGTGCAAATTTACAGTGTAAAGAAACACCTATTGATTGTTTGATTAGTGATAAACGAGGTACTCAAAGGGTATTTCACTTATATGGCCACAGATTGTCTACTTCACTCTTCACCTTGCCTTATTATGGTGGAAAACCGAAAGGGAACTTGGTAAAAAACATCCTGTGATTACCAGAGCCACAACCTGTGACATGCTCATATACCTGATGGACGACAGGCAGACTCGATTCGGTGAATGGTACATTGAAGCAGGATTAGTAAGTGCACTACCACTAAACCATGCCCATGGGCTGAAACACCTATTGACAATTTGTTGTCCTGTAGGTTACAGAGCACTTGGGCACTGGAAGATCCAGCCAATCACCAGATGGGCACTTTCATGAAACTTCATACTAATATTTCTTATTGTGAATCATGTAATTGTATGGATGGCTTTAGCATGGCACATGCTGCATGGGTCCACATCAATTACGTAAAAAAGTTTCCTGAAATTGTGCCCAGACTGGAAAGATAGGCAAATTTACACGCAAATGCTAAGTATGATTTGGGCCTTATCTCGGATGGCTCCCGCTAGGTACTGGACACTTCAAAGAGTAATCCTTATCCATGAACACTATTTCTTTGCCTTTTTTCCTTTCCTATTGTGAACTGATCAGAAGTTTTACCCGTGATTTGATCAGTTTCTCACACTAATATTTCAGAAGATGAAATAAACATGAACATGAAGTTAGTCATTTAAAAGGTCCAGATAGACAGCCTTATGGCCATTCACATCAAAACATTTTCTTTGAAAGCAACTATTTTATTAAAATCAACATATACTTGGAAAGCACCATCTTGTTTCTGTACAATAACATGAAATCAGGCATTCTGGAGAAAAGAATAACCTGTATGTAATAACCATATAAAGTCTACAATAAAGTGAAAAAATCTATCAAAAGAGCATAGGATGCACATTTATTCATTTTGATATAAACTCTTCCAGTCCAAACTCCACTTAAAATGAACAACAATATTTCTTATGTTATTTCGAGGTGTCTAATTTGACAAGTCACAGAATGAATCAATACTTCCCCTTAATGTGAACTTTACCACACAGCAAAAAATAAAAAATAAAAAATAAAAAATAAAAACTTTAATGCATATAACATCCTTATAAAATAATTTTTTCTGATAAATGGAAAATATATATATTTATACATAACATTTATAATGTCTGTAATTGTTGACATCAATGGACAGTTGATTTTAACTGAGTTTTTCTAGCATGACCCATCTTGAATTCATCTTCCGGGCTATTTGTAGTTGTTGGGATGGTGCAACACTGTCTATTCAATCATTGTAATAAAGTTTCATTTCAATCACAACTTTTTTCTATAATGTCTGTGATGAGTTTGTGATCAGCACTACATTTGTTCACACAAATAACACATGTTATCACAAGGCATGGCAATGGTGATATTGGGGTTAAAGTGTGAGAAAAATAAAACACACATTTCCAGTATCTACGTTTTTATCAAAGTACCACTTATATATGGATTTCTTGTTTACTTTGATTGGTGTTTGGAGTCATATTCAAGTCTGTTTCACTTAATAAGTTGAACATACACAGCTTTACATTCCTGGAAATACAACAGCCTTCAAATATCAAAGCAGACTACTAAACGTCATGACAATATTTATCAGTCAAATATCAATGGAATTTTTATAATTATACACAAGCAATCCTCAAATGATGGTGTACAAGAAAGTTATACAGAATTGTCAGTAACTTAATAAATCTATGTAAAAAAAATTATCACAAATATAAAAACTTATCTTAATGTTAGGCGAGGTGAGATAATAAACATATACATAAAAAGTCTATAGTTGTGTACAAACAGTTGTTTATATTGTACTTCTATATTATTTGTTCCATAATATTGTTTCATAATATACACTCTAAAGTTGTAGCGGACAAGCAGCATCGACATCATGCAGTAAACAATGACAGGATACAAGACAATGAAAATATGCAATAAAATAATCAGTTAAATTTAATAGCATTAGAATGGGTACACTAAGTACATATGTAAACATACAATAACCCCCTTTAGTACCCATCATACATCTTCAGCGTGACACTCACTGGGCAAATTTTACACTGATCAATGTCTGCCATCCTAGAAATACACTTTTGCTAGTGACAGTTTTCAATAATCAAACTTGTTTAATTTTAAGTGATTAAAATCACTAGGAGATTTCCCATATCACGTCTGCTTGATTTTGACAAAATTATGTTTTTATTGGTAAGGGTTAGAAATCTCCATTGTCCTGCCAGAAATGTGACCGACCAATGGCTTCTTCCAGTCTCCTCTGTCCTAAAATGCAGTGGACCCATCACCATCCAATATGTGAAATATATTCCGGCATCAAAAACAAAAACACCTATACACAAAAAGTAATTTTTAAAAAATCATGTGTAAGAGTAGATTTGAATGACATTTATACATGTAGGTGCTTTGTATTGGGTTTGGCATGGTTTTTTGCTAACAATAACTTAGTGTGTGCATGTGTGAATCTGTGACAAAATTTACTAATCATCGTGGAGATAATCCAAAGTGACATGTAATTGTCAGACTGTGCGCCACATAGGGCCCTTATCTTTGTAAACTTGTTAATCTTAGTAAAACTCAATATACAAATACATTGATATAAAAGAAATAATCTCACAAAATTTAAAAAAAAAAAAAAAAAATTTATTTGCATAACTAGTGAAAACACTTCTGTAATGCAGAATATATAGGAGTCATTAGGAGACCCCATATATTATTGTAATGCTACACTATGTACAGTATAAATATTCTGACAGTAGTGGAATTTACTTATAATAACACTTTGATAACCTTGAAACATTAACTTTAAAGAAATGGGTATATATACATACATGTACAATAAAATCGTTGGCAAAAAATTAACCAGTTATTGTTCCCACAGTAAATTCCTCAAAAGTCAACTTTTACCAATGTACATGTATCAAATAAAAAAATTGTCAGTGCCCATTAATATGATACTCATTTTGGCATACAATGGTTGTCAGTAATACCAAACAGTTCAAACCAACGTTCATATACACATGTATATACAAGGCAATTATTTTATTTATGTCATTAATACCAGCACTACAGACCAAGAGGCAGAGTTTGGTGTATGAAAAATGTATTTTGATAAGGTTATTTAACTCAAATAATGGCATGCCAGCCCAATGGGTGAAGGAAACAATCCTCTGTTGAAATTGTGCTTCAACCCTGTATGCCACTGGCAACAAAAAAGGACAAGACAGGATTTGGGAATCACAACACAAAGGCATGGCAAACAGATTGGCTTCATGTTGCCCCTTACTTCAGAAATCACCTGGGCAATAGGAAGCTATGCCTCAAATGCCCCATTTGATAATGATTAAGGTGTTACTGTAAAAAACAAATCAAATGGAAAGGGTAACATATAAAAACATTTGCAAACACATGTCTATATTGCTTGTTTGATTGCTACCACATGCTTGTAAGCTTGTTTATTTACATGGTTGGGGTTTAATACCATTATTTCAGTCACTGGACACCAAGCCAGTCCAGCTGTCCCATGGGTAAAAAGAACCACTCTCAACGCCACTGGTAACAAACAAATGTTGCGCATTACACTTTATATACAATAGTATATCGGAGAGAACCAAGGCAACTGGAATCTCTGTCTGGACCCTGTGCCATTTCTCAATGCCACACATAGTTTGAAGGTCTTCAATCTCAGTTGATCAACCTCTCCTTAAATTCAGAATAAGTGTCAACAATATATTTTTTGATTTCATTTCTGTGGTAAAATGACCGCCTCTTCATATTCATGCCCAGAGTAATTGATAGTCACCAATTTTGTTGGATCATTTGTGCCTGGTATGTTAGTGTGTGAGTAAATGTCACTGAGTTGAGGCCTTGTGGGCACATTACGATGTTTAGTACTCTGTATACTTAAATGATCATAGTCATCATGGTCAAAAGCTTCCGAGGAATTCACAAACCCTTTAGGTTTGGCTGGATAGCTTTTTTGGACTGTTCGTGTGACGTCTGCCAATTCATACTCCTGGTGTTCTTCAGCTGTCGGCAATATTGGAGCAGCATAATGTTCAACATGGCGATCAGATTCTAGACCTTGTGTCTTCCATGCTTGTTTGGGGGTTTCTATATCAGAGTATGCGAGGGATGTAGGTTGGGAAGCCTGAGTGCCTGTAGGGTCGATCTCGGCATAAGCATTCTCTTCATAACTTGTTTTTCTATTTTGCATAGATCTTGAATCTGGGAGTACCGGTTTTAGTGCTGCTTTTTTGGGGAAAGCTTTATGGGTTGCATCCTTGCCCACAGGTAATGAGTACAGTTGCTCAGGTTTAGGACTTATAGGGGGTGGAGACTTCAATGGGTCAGATTTTTGGCCTGAAAGTCTCAGATGAGGTCTCAAAGCTGTGGTTGGTGGAGACTTAACACTTTTTGAGTTTTCGATATGTCGTAAACGTGGAGCATTACCTGGATCTATTATGGGTAGAACAGATTGACCTAACTGCATTTCACCGGGATGTTCTTTACCCATTGCTCCTTCTCTGTTTGCACGTACAGTCAAATCATTCCCACTTTTCTTTCCTTTAGTTTTTTGTGCTTGTGATTTTGCCTCTTTTGCTTTTAGCTTTTCCATTTTTTTTTCTTTTTTATCTTTTTTGCTATCCTTCTTACTTTTATCACCTTTACTAGCTTCTAAGTTAACTTGCCGTGGCTGACTGTTGGCATTGGACAAATTCTCCTGTATTTCTCTGTCCATTGAATTTCCTTTAACCAAGTCTACACCATGTTCTTCAGGGTGACTTTGAATCATCATTTCTCTTGACAGCATCTGACCACCTTTTGTCATTTTCTTCAATTTTTCCTGAGCTTTTTGAAAAATGTCATTGCCAAGAGTGGTTTGGAAAGAAAAGGAGCCTGCCCCTGTGGAACAATTTCTGCCAGCTTCAAAGGAAAATAGATTGACTGTTCGACCATACCTCCTAATGAATCGATAAGGCCAGGTACAGACAGACTTATTGTATTCCTTATCTAATAATGTCAAACAAAATTCGTTCACTACCATAATATATTTTCCAGAAAGATTTTCCCTTATAGCATCAGCATTTCTTTCAACTGTAACATCAAATTGGAATTCTGGAAAGAAAAAAAGAGGGAAAACAAGTAAAATACAAGTTTAATGATGACACATTATACAGACTTTATGTCAGTAGGTTTGTGGGTCCTTCATTCACAAGAAGTAGAAATCCAAATACACTCATAATTAAAATCGATGCAACACATGGGTTGGATTCTTAGGTTTGTTTGTTCATTTGATTGGGGTTCAACGTCCTACTCAAGTGTACATGTATTTCACTTA
>JARFOD010154552.1:0-12314 GCA_031763545.1 Mopalia muscosa | reverse complement strand
TTCATCTTAACATATAAAATTAAAATACTGTTACATTATTCAGGTTTTAAATATCTTTTTTCGTTTTAAAGATATAGTTATAAAAAGTTGAAATGTCCCTATTTTGAGTCGATTTTTAACCTTTTACATAATATTGCAAGAAAACTAAGACAAACAAGAAAAAACTGAATGACCGTTTGTTGGTTCATGTTGTGTAGTACACGTTGATATAAAATTGAAAAGTGCCCTTAAATGGTGTAAAGAAGTAGCACATTAAAGAGAAGGTAGTCAAATTTACGTTTATGCAAAATATTTGTTATTGTAAGTTTTGGAAAAATTATTCATTTATTATTATTCAGCATAAAAGACAATCCGGAATATATATATATTTATACATGTGTTACAAAATTCATAGCAGTTTAGAAGTAAAACTGCCAAAAGAAAAACACACTGTAGGTGGTTAGAGTCATCCTTAAACAAAGAAAAGGGAGGTAACTGTTGATGTTCGTACTTATTACGCACAGATACGGTTTAATGTAGCAGATTTAGCGACAAAAAACTACACAAGCAAACAATATATGGAATGCTTTATTATAATACAAAACGTAAAACAAGACTAGAAATCAGAAAAATGGAATAAACGTACCACGACTGTAGTGAAATAAATAATATATTAGTACCATACTGTAATTTCTAATCTTACTCAAAACATGTCTATCGCTGAATTGGGTATCCTGTAGAAAACTTGCAACTCATACTTACCTGGCACAGGGGATACCGTGATCACGTAAGCGGTTCCCCCAGGTCGAGGCCTTACCATTGCACACTGGTGGGCTGACGCTTGCGATCTATTGAATCGGGTGCGTAATTTTTACACAGGGGGACTGCGTTCGCGCTAACTCCCTACCTTACAAAATAAATAATAGACTAAAACTGTTAACCTACACTGTACTGGTTATATATCCTGTAGGTATGTGTTTTAATAAAATTAGCTTTATGTATTGTTGACTTAAAAAAACTCGATTTTAAAAAGCAATGAAATGTAATTTATGGATATGTTAAAAAAAATAGTACAAAAATGTAATTATGTCTGTATCGATAATTCCAAAATGCAAAATTATGATATTTGGAATAAGGTGCATACTTATACCATGATCCGTACATACAAGAATATAATAAAGCTCTAGTTTACGAATAAGTAAGTCGTTTTATGACTATTGGCCTACCATTTGCCACGTAAATGATGAAGGCTTGATCTTGCATAGCTAGGGCGAATTTTCTTATGATGATTTTTATGTATTATGTTAAATATAACTTGGTGACAAAAATTATATTTACTGAAAATGAAAATATTCTGGTTATATGGCTACTGCGTGTTATTATACTGACCCGATATGCTTCAGTGTGGACGCTACTAAATATAAGGGAGGTAACTCTTCCGGTTCGTACTTATTATGCACAGATAAGGTTTACTTAGCAGATTTAACGACAAGAATTACACGGGTAATCAATATATGGAAGGTTACATTATATCACAATAATGAAAATACGGCTAGAAATCAATTAAATGGAATAAAGGTACCATGACTGCCCAGATATATTTAATATCTTTGTAAAATACTGCCGATTCATATGTTAAAGCTCCAGACCTAAACATGTCTACCTTTGAATTGGGTATCCTGTTGAAAAATAACCAATTCATACTTACCTGGCACAGGGGATACCGTGATCACGAAGGCGGTTCCCCCAGGTTGAGGCCTTCCCATTGCACTTCGGTGGGCTGACGCTTGCGATCACCCCAAATGTGGGTGACTCGGGTGCGTAATTTTTACTCAGGGGGACTGCGTTCGCGCTAACCCCTACCTTTCGAATGAAAATTAGAATGTTTCAGGAAATTAACGGCAGCTTTCCTGACACTTAATGTGTCATAAAGAACAATTATTTGTAGACCAAATTTGGCCATGTGAATAACGGCACTATCAATGAAAACATGTCTCATCTGTTTGTTTAGAACTCATATTCTGCTTAGATAGTTGGAGATTATTTTGTTCTTTAAATCGACGTGTTTTTTTTAGACAAATTTTAAAATACCGTCAAAGGGTTTTTTAAATTCAGGTTAGTTTTTTCACTATCGGTAATTATCTTTGGAAAAAAAACTCCGCCCTTAAAAAAATATTTCCTTATCTTCAAAAGAATAAATGAATATTCAAAATCTGCATGACGCTTTCTTAGATAATGGCTTAAAAATTGTGTGTGCCAAATCACACTTACTTAATGCTAATAGTTGTCGATAAATAAGCGATTTAAACGTTTGTGTTTCAGAGTAGTAAGTTATGTCGATCAAACTTGTCATCTTGGCAACGACACGACGCCTAGTAATAGCTGCACAAGCTGATCTTCTGGGCCTAAAGATAAGAAACCTTAATATCTTGTATTCTCCGCTAGTAGGAGATTTTCATCGTTGTACTACCGAAACTGTTTAGTACTAACACAGCCCCAGTACTAGGAGAATTTACATACACGTGGTTGAACAAACACGGATTTGGAGTTGACAGACTAACTGTCCCCCCAAAGTATTTACTTTCTTCTGTAACTCAGAGTTTGCCAGACCAAGATGAGTAATCGAGATCAATCTACACTATGTCTGTTTGACGTCGATGGAACACTGACCCTAGCACGAAAGGTATTTAGATGGAAGGAGGCGATAACTAAGTATTTAGCAACAACAACACTGTACATGTGTATGTAAACAAATCCACGTTTAATACCGTCAGTATAGCCTACGCTGCATAATCACGGGTCATATCAAGATCTATTTAATTCTGACATGTTTCAATCCCATGGTAGGCGTACTTTCCTAATTTATAAGATGATATTTGACGATATCTAATAATTAGTTCAGGCCTTAAGATTTGAGGTGAGTAGCTTGTGTTAAAGCATTATTAGGACAGAACACCACAAATCACAAGACGCGTAGTTCATAGAAAATATTTTAAAATGTGATACTATTTATGTCAAGTGAATTTGTCATTGCTTTTTATTACTATATCTTAGACCAACGTGTCTATGGACTACATGTGGGCTGAGCCACAGCTGACTATTTGTATAGTGTTGCACAATTTCTGATGCAATAAGTTAACATTTAAAATCAGCCCCTCTAATAAGCATATTTTTACCGCTGCAAAAAATGTTGTCGCAAAGTGTTTTACCAAGGCAATGCCGCAGCATTTTATGAAATATTAATGTTTTGATAAATAAAAATAATATAAACTGAAATTGTCATGGTAGAATATATATAAAAAAAAATTAGATTTATTAATATATGGTATCATGTAGTATTCTCTTTTATCGGATGAATTGTGAATTATTTTTATGCGTCTTTTGTGATTAGAAGAGAAATGCAATGGGAAACAGGCCTCCTGGGTTTAATTCTCAACAATCATTGCCTATGGGAACAAATTTATGACAGAATATATCACATATGCTGTTTTGTTTGTGTAAATAAGCAAAACAGTACTTATGCTCATGGATGAAAATGAATGTTGTCGTTGGTTAATTTAGGATGTCTCTGGCACACATTTTTACTGTAATTGTTATTATTATAATTATCTTCTATGTGTAATATAATTTTTGTATGTTTTCCGATTTATAGGTCATTACTCCAGAAATGCAGATATTCCTGAATAAGCTAAAAGAAAAGGTTGTTGTTGGGGTAGTGGGTGGATCAGACTTGGTGAAAATAAAGGAACAACTTGGCAATGAAAATGGTATGAATTTATAATGGCTTTGCCATATGTAACATTTAGGACCTTTGCAGCGGAGTGGTCTAGAGTGTACGCTCTAGTGAGTGTATACTTCTGATCTACATATCCCCCTCAACTTTAAGGTCGTGGGTTTGATTCCCGCCGATCGTTTGTGGGTTGGTATGCCAGCAATCACGAAAGGCTGTGTGTTTTCTGGGTTAATTTATTACCCAGTTTTTGTCACACAATAGTGCTGGCCAATGATCTGTAATTAAGATTTAATTCTAATGATCCAACTTCGGATGAGTAATAAAAAAATAAATCAATAAATAAACATTATATGGTGTACTGCATGGGTTGTTAAACAGTTTCCCCCCTAAGCACCCTACATCTTTTTCTTATTTTTATGTAATAGTAAGCTGGCGTTTATAAAGCACAATATATAGGGTTAATTATCTCATCTTAGAAAGCCTTGGTAGAGGATGGAAACTTGTCCACTGCTACTGCCTGCTCCAATAAACTATTTTTTTCAGATATTTAAAAAAAAAAATTTGCAATTTTAATTTTTGCAAAGTGAGAAAATTTTCGCATGTCAACTTTGGTGAGAAATTCAAATAAAACTTTATTTAAACATCAGGAAAGAATGTAGGAGTTAGATTGTCGTGTTAATGTTAGCAGCGGACCAATTTCCAACATTCACCACAGATTTCGACAGATGGGACGTTAGGCTAAGACAAAGGAGTTGGCCCTTCACATTGCGCTATTGTTTATATCAAACTTCCTATGGCCCTTGTGCTCTCAGAGATCATTAACAAAACAAGACCGACCTGCTTGGGATGGATTCCTTCACCCATTACTCTGGCATGATGATTTATGAATAAAAGAACATTTAAGTGACACCCACTCAAAAAAACATGGAAAAAAAAGTCTCTGAATATATTGGAAATTATGTTTTTTATAGATTTATGTAAAATCTCTAATGTGACAGAACTAACTGTCATGACTATCAAATTTATTACAATTACAGAGTGGCATTTCAAATTCAGAAGTATTTATAATGGTTGAATAGTTTTTGGAATACTAAATGTTGATTTCTGTGTCAATAGTTAAATGCATATTTCACTGCTAATTGGAGGCAGGATATTGGAAAAGTGAATGATCATTCTCAATGAACCTACATCTAAGCTACAGGACAAAATGGGTTAAACTTTACACCATATACATTGGTGTAGTGCTTACTACCTGGTATGATTAGTATGCTTATGTTTAATACTTGTTCTAACAATATTTCAGCGACTGAATCCTTTGACTTTGTGTTTGCTGAAAATGGTCTCGTGGCCTATAAAGATGGAAAGCTTTTAGCTAAGCAGGTTTGTATATTTATTACCCACTCATTGTTTTACTGAGTGAGCCATCCAACACTATCATAACAGATTTTTTTAGTTGACTGATGTAATGAACAATGTCTTGTTGTTAATCACTTATTTGCACATACCCTCCGGTATATGAGGGAGTTACAAGATGTAGCTCCAGCAATCGCAGGGGTGGTTTTTGCGAGGTTTCCTCCTGTTTTTCCTCGAGTCCGCCTTTCGACCATCAGGTATATGAGCGAGTCAAATGTTATGGCTCAGGCAATCGCGGGGTGGTTTTTACAAGGTTTCCTCCCTATATTTTCCTCGAGTCCGCCTTTTGGCCATCAGGTATATGAGCGAGTTACATGTTGTGGCTGCAGCAATCGCAGGAGTGGTTTTTGCAAGGTTTCCTCTCGGTTTTCCACCGTAATAAGGCTGTGTACAGTGTGAAGTTGACAATCCATCGTCATATAAGTGAAATACCCTTGAGTATGATATTAAACTCCACAAACAAACAAACAAATAATTCCACATACTACAATCAGGAAAAGCTTTGTGCTGCAAACCATGGATGAAAGTGTTTGTTAAACATGCTTTGCTATCAAATGGGTTTTGATTTTTGAGGTGAACATGCTCATGATATCGACTTTTTTCTTACCTGTGGGGAGGGTATGTTGTGGGGGAGCTTCCTGCTGCCCTGGTGCTGTCAGAGCTAAGGGGCACCATGAAGCCAATGTGTTTGAGCTTTGAATTATATTCTGGTGTTCTCAGAGCTAAAGGGGAACAGGAAACATGGCCTCCTGTTGTTCTGTATTTGTCCCATCTTGTCTTTGTATGTTGTCGAGGGTGGTTTCCTTCACCCATTGTCCGTGGCTTAGTGGTTAGCGAGCGCACTTTCTAAAGCCGTTCACAGGATTGAGTCCATCTGTTGACCCTCAGGTATATGAATGAGTCACAAGATGTAGCTCCAGCAATTGCGGGGGTGGTTTTTACTAGGTTTCCTCTCTCTAATACGGCAAAGAACAGTTAAAACTTTAGCTTTTCTGCAAGTGGTGCTGCAGGTGGTTTCCTTCACCTATATTAGGGCTGGCACGCCATCGTATAAGTAAAATAATCTTAAGTACAGCGTTAAATCCAAACAATCAATCAGTAAGTTACATGTTCACCAGTTAAATTGGGAAATGCAGGGTCCAGTGTGTCTTAATTGATGAGCTGAGTCAATACAATAAGAGATTACATGGAAGAATTTTTCTTGTAGAGTATGGTGAAATTTAAAGGGGAAGAACTCTTACAGCAAGTCATCAATTTTGCTCTTCATTATATGTCACAACTTACTCTACCAGCTAAAAGGTAAGTGTTCTGTCGTGACCGACCTTGAAACTAGACATTATGATAAAATAAACAGCTTTGTTAATACACAATATACAGATGAAACAAGAAATATTTATCACTTTTACATTAACATTACTTTTTTTTCATGATCGGGTATCAGGTTGGCTGTAAAGATATTGGGACCCAGGTGGCCTTGTACTGCAATGGGGTTATTTAGTGAGTGGAGCGTTAGTATTCAGCACCTGAATGGGGAATTGATCAGGCTGTCCATATATTCATTATAGTGTGACATGGTAGAATATTGGGCTGAATGTAGATAACATGCCTTATTTTTGCAAAAGATCCTTCAGGTTACTTTGAGGTTACGCGCAAACGGTCACTGTTCATGCTAACTAAGGTCATGTACATGATGTCTACAGGAAAAAATCTATATGTAGCTATTATACAAAGATTCTCATATGCTGTCAGAAAGAGTTGTTATGTTAGACTGACTATAATCAAAGTTAATTTTACTATAAAACATTTTTTGCTTCAATTATAAACCAATAGTTTTACAAACTAAAAGTGAAATAGAGATTGGTTACCTGTGCGAAATAGACTACCTATGGCTGTGTTAGCTGTGACTAAGTTGGCTGTCTCAGGCTCTACAGCAAATCAAAGGCACTGTTATGCGGTATAGTCCTCTTAAACTGCTCGGCTGAGGGTTTTGAGGCCAAACTGGCTTTATTTGGATAACTTTGTAAAAACTTTGCAATAACTGCACCCTATGTGCCTTGTTTTGCCCTGATAATGACCGGATTAACTCTTTGTTTTCATGAAGACAAGCATCATGCTAAGCTACAACAACAACCTCTATATTATGACAGTCGCATCTTGTTTAACCCATCCATGGAGTATTCTCAGGCTTGTCTTCTGGTTATAAAGACTTTATTTGTAATGTTGTTTGATTAAAATCGTAAAACTTGGATTGGTGCTAGGGATAACGGTTTATGCGGTATATTGTGGCACATTATAGCGTAATTACAACGATATGTATGTTACCTATATATGAAAACTATTGTTTGCACATTTTTTTTTACACATAACTGAACGATAGGTTAGGTGGGTTTAATTTACCACAAACGGTGAATCCTTCACGCAAAAATTTTGAAAAAATAAGGCGTGTGGTAACCAGTTTGAATCAATTAACTACTATGTCCTATTTTTTCAGGGGTACATTCGTAGAGTTCCGCAGTGGTATGATTAACCTGTGTCCAGTGGGAAGAAGCTGTTCCTATGAAGAGCGTATTCAGTTCAATCAATATGATCAGGTTTGTACAGAATTATTCAGAGCTATAAACTTAATATTATATATTGTGGCATTACTTGCCATCATCATGGGTGGAAATGTTTACAATATTTTTCATGACATTTTTTCAAATTTTGTCCTTGTGGCCATTTAAAACCATGTTAAATTCTGGGGAACTTAACAGGAAAATCTCAATTTAACTGGATATACCTTGGAGCAGTCAGAGGCAACAAGCGACAGGCAACACAAAGCTGATCTGTTTGTGGGGACCTTGTATTATCATTGTCCTGTCTTGTCTTTGGGTCTTGTCAGTGATGTTCAGGGTGGTTGCCTTGCCATTCTGTCGATGTGCCATTTAAAGATAAGTGAAATAAACTTATGGTGGACATTTAACCCCAATCAAGTAGGATGTTGTATGTTTAAAACATTGGACTATGAACAGCTTCCATTTTCCAGACATGCTACCCGCTGTATATTCAGGAGTATTTTGTACACATAATTTATGTTAACTTCACCATAAAAACAAGTCCGTCAAAATAAACACAGAAATTAATATTCGGTGCTAGGCTGTAGCACAAAAATACTCATTTGATCAAGAACTAAATACACCATAAAAACATATATTTTACTAATAAATTTCTTCTATGGTAGACAGGTCTGCAATACCCTGTGATATTATCTTCGAGAGAAATGCTTTTTATTACAGTGGTCAAAATATAGTAACTTTAAATGTGTATCTTGTCATTTCTTGGAATTATGACTTTAGTCTTCTATGTCAAATTATTCAGGGGCAATCACAGTATACAAGGGTTGAAATAATGGGGTTTTAGGGCCATCCTTTTTTTTAAGTTGCCCTTAGGAATGATAAAACTAATCAATGCTACAACAGTGTTAAGAGGCGACTTATAAATGATTTTATGTATGGCTTTCAGATTTCAAAAAAACATGTCAAACCCTGAATAAAATTTAAACTCTATCAGATGCCCAGAATTGTAATGAATTGCCATGTTTTTAACCTAATGTGGCCTGACCCAAATGGTAAGTGGTAGCGAGTGCGCTTCCTAAACTGAACCTGCTACGATTTACCGTTCACCGGATTGAGTCCACCTGTCGACCATCGGGTATATGAGCGAGTTACATGTTGTGGCTGCAGCAATCGCCGGGGTTGTTTTTACAAGTTTTCTTCGCGGTTTTCCAACGTAATAAGGCTGGGTACAGTGTGAAGTGGACAATCCGTCATATAGCTGAAATGACCTTGAGTACAACGCTAAACACCAATCAAACAAATCTTTAGGTTGGAGGGAGCTTTACATTGCCCTGGTGCTCTCAGAGCTAAAAGGGAACAGAAAGCAGATCTGTTTGGGGTGTCTGTATTGCGTCCTGTTATTGTCCTGTATTTGTTCTGTCTTGTCTTTGTTTGTTGCCAGTGGTGTCAAGGGTGGTTTCCTTTTACCCATTGAGTGGGCACGTCATCATATAAGTGACATACCCTTGTGTACAATGTTAAACCCCAAACAAACAAAACAAAAAGTTCCATTAGGATAGTGTATATTTTGTGTGACTTTGGAGGTTATAAGAAGACAAGTAAATAAACAAACATGATGACTATCATTAGTAGAGGTCTATACAATGTACCTTTTGCATCATGTCAATGACTGCTCTAGGAATCCTCCTGTTTTATTTCCAGGAACATAAAGTCCGTGAGAAGTTTGTGTCTGAGTTGTACAAGAGGTTTCCAGAGGCCGGGTTAGAGTTTGCAATAGGAGGACAGATTAGTATAGATGTGTACCCTGTAGGCTGGGATAAAACATTCTGTTTACAATTTGTAGAGCCGGATGGATTCAAAACGATACACTTCTTTGGGGATAAGGTGGATAAGGTAAGATATGTGGGAGATTGTGTGGTTTCTTCATCACTGTGATTGTCTTGTCTTTCTTCATCACTGTGATTGTCTTGTCTTTCTTCATTACTGTGATTGTCTTGCAATCTTCATTACTGTGATCGTCTTGTCTTACTTCCTTACCGTGATTGTCTTGCCTTTCTGCATTACTGTGATTGTCTAATCTTCTTCACTAAACACTAATCAAACAATTTTCATTACTGTGATTGTTGTGTCTTTCTTCATTACTGTGATTGGCTTGTCTTTCTTCATTACTGTAATGATCTGGTCTTGCTTCATTACTGTGGTTGTCTTGTCTTTCTTGATTACTGTCAATGTCTTGTCTTTCTTCTTTACTGTAATTGTCTTATCTTTCTTCATTACTGTAATTGTCTTGTCTTTTTTTCAATACTATGGTTGTCTTGCCTTTGATTGATTTTCTTTTCATCTAAACTTTGCTCCGCCATTTTGCAAGCCAGGGCTGAGTTGCTCGAAAGAGTATTAGTCGCTAACACCAGATTAAATCACTAATACTAGGTTAGAGATAGACCTACAAGATGGCATGACGTCATCTAATAGAGGATTAAATTTAATAGGGCTTCGAGCAACCAGCCCGTTTGCTCATGTGGCCAGATCAACCAATAGAATTTTGTGTGAGTCTAGAGCCTAACTCCGCGACCCTTTACCTGAAAAGCTTTGGTATATGAACCAGGGTATTGGGTACATTCAGTATGGACTACGGTAAACCGATCGCTGGTTATACGAACGTATGTGCTGGCATGCTGTCATATGAATGAAATAAACTTAAGTATAGCATGAAATCTCTTATTGAACCCAAACAAATCTATGCAGGCATGACAGTTTCCTGTGAAAGCATTCCTTTGTTAAAAGAACTAATTCTCCTTGCTTTTCTTTTGCAGGGAGGTAATGACTGTGCTATCTACGAGGACCCTCGTACCATTGGTCACAGAGTTACAAATCCAGAGGATACCATGAATCAGTTAACTAATATATTCTACAAAGATTAAACCAATAAATGTTATATTGTATTTAATTCTGACATGCAGTCAGTATTAGCTCCACAATAATGTAAATATGGGAAATGTTTTAACAAAATGTTGTTTTATTTATAATTTTAAAGTGAGGGTCTCAAAATGGTTCACATGTAAAATAATAATTTATTAAATCAATCAAAATCATGTTTTGGGGTTCTTTTTCTACTCTACTATTGTCTCCATGTTTAAGCTAAAAAAATCCCGGATGTTATGTAGGGCCATTCTGGAGACGGGAAGTAACTCCAGTAGATTTACATTACAACAGCTTAATATATCGGAGTTACCTCCCGTCTCCAGCCTGGCCATACATAACATCCAGGATTATTTGAGCATAAAGATGTTCACTTAAACGAACTTTTAACAAATTGCAATGGCCCACAGCTGTATGGTGTCAAGAAAATAGTCGCCGTATTTCTACAGTTGAAATTTGCATAGCTAGCCTACGACCGCACACTTTACGCCATTTTAGAGAATATCACTACCTTAAAAATGGTCCTGGCTTAAGATACAGAAGTCATGGGGGTAAGACGGCTACGGTTTTAATCCTATGCTTGAGGATAACACGCCTCTGTACGTCACTTGGCAGAGGCATATTATTGTCAACACGCGTATTATTCTCCACACTCGACATTGGGCTGCTTAATTATATCAAACGTGGTTTAAAATAACAACTCTGATTTGAGAATAATATTTACCACATGACCGCAAAATTTAAGGTGATATCATCAATAAAAAAATACACAAATAAAAAACTGAAAATATCTGCAATTTTATAACAATATGTAGTTTGGTGACCGATAAAGGCGCTAACAACCCACGAATATGCGATGTGAGCCCATATGCATATGTAAAGCGGCAATCGAGCTAAGAATAAAGTGAAGCTGTCCTCGGTATACAAGTCTTATGATCTATTATAAATTGAATGGTACATAACAGAATTGTACACGACAGTTCACACTATTGCGTAACACTTTGTTCCCAAGGTTTGCCAATTACATAAAATTGCTAGGCGTTAATCACCCTGATGATGGGCTGTGGTCACCCACATGTGCGGTGTTTAATTATGTATTACAGCAATGGGTTTTCAATGAGGGAACGCCCTTGGAGGTAAACACAAAAGTACCCGCATTGAAACTAAGCAGAAGGACAAGTACACTAAACTCGGACAAATTATAACTTAGTTTATATTCACAAACATCAATATCCAAAATGTAATCTGACAAACGTCATGTAAATGTCATTGGGACCCTACATTAATTTTATGGGCGAAACTCAGGCATTTGATTATCGTACACGTACATAAGGATTGACTTATTGTAGATCATGAAATGTACGAAACAAGGATGATAATTAAGGACAATTTACATGCAGTCAGTACCGGTATAGGGAATCATTTCGCACTTGTATATAGCTTAAATATAACGCAATTCCACATTGCAATTCCACATTTTCATTCGTCGTCACCCACACAGAGGTCAGACATAACATCTTAATGAAAAAGGTCTAAAGAAACTGTCGGAATGGAGGGACCTGAATGTCTTGCTAAATTGTATTTGACGGTTTAGGTCACAACACATCTTCCTCAACTGTGAATTAACGGATTTGAGTGACATAAACGGAAATGTGATTTGCCGATTGATTGACATGAACGTCCTACTGTACTGCGCCAATTCGGGGATCTTACAA
>JARFOD010154551.1:0-26253 GCA_031763545.1 Mopalia muscosa | reverse complement strand
GATGTATCGTATCACGTCAGGTTTGATGTACGGATAAGAAAGATAAGGATATGTCCACAAAAAGAAAAATGTTAGTAGATTTATCGTTCAACAACTGTGTAAAGAGATCGAAGATGTGTTTGTGCGCTTGGTGTATGACACGGATTCACGACGACAGCAGCTAAAGGGAAAGACAACTGTTTTTCGCCCTTACCTAATTATTGTTATTGCAAACTTTCAAACACAATCATCTGTGTTGCACTTGCAGTCGAATAAGCGTTGTCGTTTATTTGTTAATTTAAAATCAAAACGCTGCAAGTAAGGGGATCGGCTGAAATCGTTATTAAAAACTGCTCAGTGACAATGGACGACCGTATCTGGAATCAGTCCAGGATGTTTCTTACACACAAGATTTCTAGATTTCCAATTATGTTTAGCTGACAAACAAAGACTATAAAGGCGCCTGCTGTCCGTACAATTGTTCATAAATTGAATATTGAGTTTAGGCAGGCTATTGTTTTCTTCTTGAACCGATGTTGGCGAAACGAGTTTTAAAAACAATATTTCCATATTATTTGTTATTTTAATTTTTTATTTTAGACAAAATCATTTATTACTTAAAATAATTATTTTATTTGTTAGGATACTCCTTAAAGTTATCAGTAAAAACAATTTCTAATGGTTTATCGAGTGTATACTGACAAGCATTATTTTGTCCCATATGTGTTGAAGGGCTTTATCTAGACTATCAATTTTGATAAAATCCTTTTCGTTACTGTTCATTCTTATGGAACACATTTCAATGGCAAACCACGAACGTTAAATAACCAAGCTTTGATCCTTTGGTAACTGACGGCGAAAACCCTAGCTTACCATGAACTACCCAATAGTTGCTTAAAAAGTTACGACATAGGGCCCTACATTCAAATGCTTTACGTGCTGCTAACAGTATAATAACGAAATCTAAGAAATATGTTTTTAATATGTTTCATTAAGTTCAGCTTATAACATGGTCGTGTTTTCCGACCAAGCGACCGGGTGTAAAAGTCTACGGTTTAAATAAAATGATGACTGGGGTCAGCGATAAGAACCATATCAGAAATAAAATAAACCAGTATCGGAATATATTAGCTTCACAACCACGCAAAAAAGAAAGCAACTGATGACGCTTCAGCCAACACTTGTATACCAGGAACAATTAATCGTGCCAGTGATGGATTGTGGGTATTTGGACAGAACTCGTTAAAACAATGTAAAAAGTAAAAGCAAGTGATGAAACATTAACCAACACATGTATGACAGGAAAAAATAATCGTGCCAGTGATGGATTGTGGGTATTTAAACGGAACTCGTTTAGTTTCCGATGAATGGGCCACTTAATAGTCAAAGCACAGCGACAATGTTTTGGATGGCCGTCCAGACATGAACTACTTCCGGCAAAAGCTGAAGAGTCTCTGTGTAACTTGTTGATACATCCCGTTGTAAAAACTTCTATCCTTGGAAGAAATGTTTAGTAATTGATAGTTTGCTGGATCCAACATTACCTCTAAACATTTGTCAGGATTTATTGACTTCCCCAGAGAGCATTCAATCTCATAGCTACTCTACTTAAAACTGTGAAAGCAGTTGCCCTAAGATTGATAGCAATATGGTTTTGGCAGATAGTTTGATTGGTGTTTTACGCCGTACTTAATCTTTTTCACTCACACATTTATGAGAATCAGCAAATGGTTGATAGCCTACATAGCACCCTCGAGAACATATAGGATTCGTGTCGCCACCTAGCTGTTGGAGCACCAGGGCAACAGAAAACTGTCTCCAATTATTTCTTTAACGGGGATAACTCACAGCCTCAAAGCCATCATGGCATATCCTTAATTCACAGCAACAAGAACAGTAGGCTATGGACGGGAGGCACTGTGTAATAAAGGAAATTGTATCACTTTTTTTAGAAAAAATGTTTGTTTAATATATCGAAGAGGTATTTCTACGGACCATGTGGTTGCGAATTGTCTATTTAAACAAATATATAATTAAATTGCATGTAAGAGAATCCCATATTGTCCCAAATAACAACAAATAATCATAACGTTTTTTACTCATCTTGCGATTTGTAGTAACGATTTCTACGGGTTTCATTTATTCGCAGCGTTTGATTAGTCCAATATGCCGTGTTTTTTACCAATCCAACGTTTCCGGTACCGAAAAGCCATACTGGATACTATATGATTTTGGAAAGCGTATATGATTTAAGTGGGTAATTATAAAATCCTGACAGATTTTGAAAATACTACAATTCCACTGAATAATCCGAAAATGAACAGTATTTTCGTTATTTTGGGATAATACTTCTTTGTTTGAACAGGTTCAAGTGAAAAAATTGAAGTTGAAATCCCTCCGGGAATGGACCCACGACCTCTCGGAGCCAGGCATCAAATCCCCTCTGAGGATCGTGGATTCGATTCCCAGATGGATTTCAAACTGTAAATGTTCTGAACTAGAGACTGTTCAAACTAAGAAAGTGTTATCCTGAAATAATGAAATAACTGTTTAATCCCTACAAATTGTAGGGGGACAACAGACCTTAACCTGTACACGAACAATCCACTTCAACTTGTTAATAAACATGAACCGACGATTGATGCAAATTATTCTACAGTATTGTATTTCTTGGTATTGTTTGTTCGGAGCTTCATGTCGCACACAAGGATATTTCACGAAAATTGTCCCTCATAACGTAAATGACGACAGATTGTTCGTCATACTGTTCCTTCTTTGAAAAGCTGAGGAAACGTCGAAAAAACTACCCAGGAGACTGCCTGGATCAAATCGTGTGATTCACGCATATACCTGGTTGTCGTCAGACGGACTCAAACCGGTCGCGGTAATGCAAGTTGCTGTTAGGTATTAGCATGCTTTGCCTTGACATAAATATTCAAAAGAAGAATATATAGAGAAATTTGAAAAAGACAAAAGATAAACAAAATTGTGATGCCACGTCGATTTGAAGTCTGGTTAAAGAAAAAGGTATAGTTTTAAAAGCTTTGTTCATCTTTCTAACTTAAATTTTTTCTTTAATAAGACATGTAATTCTGTTGAAATATTCTAAAAGTATATCCAGTACATGTAACACTAACCTTTATGTGGCAGAATTTGTCTACATTTCTACAATTTATACAAAATTCAGTGATACGCCATTGATTTAGCCGTCAAAATGTTGATTTTGTCAAACGCCTACCTAGAATACATGTAGCTATTCCAGAGAAAATCGCAATAGCATGCAGTTTGATCTCAATAATTTGGATCTTAATTTAGCCGTCCCTTATTTACAAATTCCGAGATAAATATAAAAATGTATTGCGAGCAAAATAAGTAAGAAACAATAAAACTGCTGTGTATAAAACAAAAAGCATTTCTCAATTGGATACATATATATGTTATAAAAATTGTTTTAGATCTTAAAAAACATTCAAACAAATATTTAATTTTTGATTGAATCCTGTGTGAAATGTAGACTATTCTGACATTGAGAAGACTTTTGATCGAAAATAAGTGGTGATAAGTGTGGTGTTGGACAATTTAAGAAACCATTTTAAGGACAAAGAGCCATTTAAATATGAGGGTAAAAGTTTTTGTTAAGACAACATAAAGTTTTAAAGAGTTCTCAACGATAAATATACATTTAAGTTTATCAGCCAGCAATTTATTTGCTTTAAACAAAACAAAACTTCCCAAAGGGTGCTTAGACATTTTCAATTTCTCGAAAAGATATTGTAGTGAAAGGTCCCTATTGGAAGAGCAATGTATCTATCATAATAATTATAAGAACGAATGTATATCGTGCTAGCGTAAATAAGACATGGCTTCACTGTTGAGAATTGAAACGGACTGGGTCCAATGTCGGCGCTGATGGCTTCCTTTGTAATAGAAAACAAAAACCAATCAGAAAAAGAAATATGTATATTACAATGAACCAGTCATAAGGAATAACATAGCCATATTCTGACCGTGAGATTTGAGCCGAAGCTGTTGTCCATATGCCACGAGAAGTCAGCACGAGAACAAACTGTTTAGGTTGTCACCATATCTTAACACACAAAACACCACAACCTTTGCCAACAATCGACGTCAATGTATGAGCATTATATTACATGTTTCAAGCAAGGCTGGACAACCAAAAGACGCAAAACAAGGAGAAATTGTGTTTTACAATCTAACGGAAAAGCACGGAATACACTCCTATTGCGATAAGTCAGATGGTAGTTTTGAGTAGATGCCTCATCCAGGATGCTACATGCAAGATGCTGATGCGGAATGTTGGGAGAGAGCTTAAGTTGCCCTGGTGCATTTTGAGCTAAAGGGCAACAAGAAGTTGCTCTGTTGGGGCTGTCTTGTTGGTGTATTGCGTCTTGTTATTACGTGTTTTTGTCCTGTCTTCGTTGTTATGGTGTCAAGGGTGATTTACTTCCCCATTGGGATACACATGAAGCTTCCTGGTGCTGTTTTTGCTCTTGGGGCAGCGGGGAAACATGAAGACGATGAGTGTGTTTGTGATATTTTTGTATTATGTCTTGTTTTGTCATGTCTAGTCATGGCCATTGGTTCTTGCCGGTGGTGTCAAGTTTGACTTCCTCCACCCATTCAGCTGGCACACATTCATGTGGGTGACATAACCTTAAATAGGGCGTTAAATGTGAATCAGCCAATCCAACAGACATGAGGGATGAAGAATAACACATGGCTGATAATAAAATATTTAATCTGCATTGAATGTATTTTCTCAATCTGTGAACATGAATGGAAAAAACTAAAAACACAACATCTGCGTCGTCTCCACTCAGTTGGATAACAATATTTAAAAAAATAATGTTAAAGGCATATTTTTGGATTGCGTGCCTGGGAAACGTATTCCGATACTCTATGCACAAAAGTGTGTCTTCAACAATGCACTGATCAAAGAAGAAGTTTTCTGAATAAATTTCAATTTTATACACATCAGTTGAATATGGCAGCTGAATATTGAACAACATACAAACTAAAACCCGGATAACCTACCCTAAAACTGATGTTAAATCTGTGAAGATTTAATATAGATTATATGAATTCACAATTTCCTTTTATGATTCACAGATCTATGTATCTGATCATGAAGCTGATAAAGGCAAGTTCAAGGGCGTCAAGAAATATTAAATTTGCTAGCTAACCTATTTTAATTAGTCTTCTATCTGACCTACTATTTAAGAAAATATGCTATCTTTAATCTCATTCCCGTAGATGGATTGATTAAAATATTCACCAATATTAAATATCACTTAATAAAACAAATGGCGATTTAACAAAATACAAGCTTAGCATCAAAAAATGAGATATAAATTTAACTGAAAATAGATACCTTGATTAAAACAGTTATAAAAATAAGTCAATAAAACAGACTTTAAATTCAATTCCATTTTCTTTTGAGGTTCAAGTTTGTGTCCAAAAAGTACTTTTACCTTGAAAATCTAAAAATTAGATTCGTTTATTGCGGGATTTAATCTCAAACTCAGTGTTATTTCACTTATGCGATGATGGAATAGGCGTTTCTCGCTCAACCGAATTCCAAAATGATGGAAAACTGAGAAAAAATATTTTGAAATCCACCCGCGCGATTGTCCGAGTCACATAGTGTGCCTCCATCACATATCCTTGGCGGACAAAGGGACTCGAACTTGTGAAACGCACATCAAAGGTTGATCAGTAGGCCGATGATATACACATCTGTTTCAGTAAAATGATGACAACATCATATGAACTTACACAAGATAACTTTGTATATATACTTAAACTGTACAGCCGGTAGCCGCGAGAAACCACCATGAAACCACCATGTAAACTTAATCGTGCTGGAAGTGATTTGTGAGAGTCATGATTGAACTTATAAAAATCAACCACAGCTTCCCAAGTTTGTCATTCAATTAAAATCAATTAATCATTTCAAGTTTCAGATTGAAACACAGCGACAAATTTCTAAATTTATCTTAATCTTGATTTATTACACTTGTACATTATAATAATGTAAAGAAACACTTGTGCTGGCCTCTGCTGGGATTCCAACTAAGGTATTTTGCTTATCTAATAAGATATCATATATGTACCTTGACAAACTTATCGATCCCTGGGAGAAAAACAAACTGTCCAAATGGTTACGTGCAATTCCGTGACTGAAGAACATTCACTGGTTTCCAGTACGCCAGAAATGATTTTCAACCATCAGTACAAATTCTAAGACACACCATCTGTTATATCAGCGATACGTATAAAAAAGCTCTAGCTATTCACAAGTTTTCTAAGGAGTCCGTGACTGACGACTATTCTATAGCTACCGGGACAGATACACGGATGTGAGCACCTCAATATCGTATAGATTTTCAAAGCAAGTTTTGTGAAAGAACTCTTGTTAAGTAAAGGTTATTCAAATGTCAACATTGGTATAAGAAACCATTCGGTATTCATCCCTGCCAAATGTATTGACACTGCTTTTATCCCTACTTTGTATTCTGTATTTGGTGAATTGGATTCTGAAAAAAATATATATACATATAACGTGGTAATCCATCCATAATGATACGGACTTTGGGACACAAATGTAGATGTTTAATCTAGGCTTTTTAGTGCCTGAATAGTACACTTCAGTTTGTTTTTTCTTTATTTGGTTGGGGTTTAGCGCCATGTTCAGTAGTTCACTTATATGGTGGCGGTGTGATTTAACACCATACAGCAACATTGCCACAACAGTTAAATGCAAAATGCTGATTAAGTTCGAGAATCAGTGTTTACCCGGTGAAAAGACAGCATATTGGCGATGTGCAAATACCACAAGAGGGCATCTTTACCTAACGTCACACTTATGTTTGCCTTACACGAAAGTTGGTTACCTTTTATTGACTGTAGATGGTGGTTTAACCCCGTGTTTAATAAAGATGAATATAGCTGCCCTCGATGTCGCTTTAAACGCATAATGGCAGAAATGGAGAACAACAAAACGCAGTTAAAAATACTCCAAACAGATCAGTTCCTTGTTGACAGTTGGCGCTGATGTCAGCATATTACTGGAAAGATCCCTTCGGCTTCTCGCTGATTTTTTTTTTTTTTTTAGAAATGGTTATGACGTGACCAAAGGAGTATTAGGGGAGCGTTGATTGGGGGAAGGGGTGAGGGTTGCAGAGGCAAATTGCAGAAGAAAGGAAATACATGTTACGATATAACGACAGGCGAACATGGTTATAGGCCCGCGGACGTGGCGTATCCGTTAGCGTTAAGGCTTATTTATCCTACTTCGACGCAACGTTCACCTGGTCGAGTCCGTCTGTCGACCATCAGGCATGAGTCACACGATGTGGCTGCGCAATCTCGTTTCCTTCCGGTTTTCCATCACCGTAATTACATGTAGGCAAGGATACAGTGTGAATACCCTTTAATACGTAACTATATACAAATATTATAATTTGTTATCATTATACCGTTCATTTCCATTTTGATTTGGTTAGCCAAAATCCGATACCGCCTAGCATGATAATGTTTATAATTTCGTCAAGCATTTTTTGTTTGATTGGAGTTTAAGCCAGCTTCAATGTTTGCTTTCTTCCTTCATTGGGGCTAAACCACTCATAAGAATATTTGTTTGTTTGTTTGTGAGCATGGGTTATATCGCAATACTTTAAGTTGTTTCACTCACATAGCGGCGTGCCAGGCCGATAGGTGAAACAAAATCACCCTACTCCAATGACAAGAGACTATAACAAAATACACGACAATCACATGACATTACAGACGTGATAGGACTCCAAGGACATATCAGCTTCTTGATGCCCTTATGTCTAAATGCACCAGAGTAACAGGAATCTCCCCTGTCCACCCGTTCCCTTAACAAGGAAAGTCTATACAAAATTAGTATCGGCATCTGCGGCATAAAATAGTTGCTAAAAATGGTGTCACCATTGTCAATTAACATTTCTTAAAATTTAAAATAATTAATATATCTGGTAACAGTTCAGGACATTTCACGCCATAGCGTTTCTGATTCTTATTTGAAATATTTGACAATATATAATAAATAGTCCCTAAAAAATAATTAGACAAGTTTTACAAATGTCACTTCAACACACTAGTGGTGAATAATTAAACGTTTTATGGAAAAAAAATATATATCTGATAAATACACAACAACAACAACAATATAATGTCGAATTCAAACTCTGTCCGATCAGTATTTTTGGAAGTATATTGAGGGCTGACTACGTAGTCCAACTTCCGCTAATTGTTTGTCTCCTTTGAAATGTTAACTTACAGTTAAGACAATCCCTACGTCGAAAGTAGATTGGTTATAAAATAAGAACAATAAGATTGTGTGCTGGTGGTCAAGATTTCATTAAGGTGCACTACTGATTTTACTATCATTTATTCTAGGCAAAACATCACGTGACATTAAAGATAACACCTTGACTGACTGCCTGTACATGACAAGTAACGCGAGAAAGTATCAGAAAAGCCAATCATGCCTCTAACCCTAAGATTGATTTGGACATTATTTTCGGAAAGTTTATTGTGCGCTGTCTAACTTACGTTATTTCCTTGTTTCCCTCTTGGAATCTTACCTAACAGCTTAAACAATACCAGACTGGAATGTAGTCACAGTAGAGTGGTTATAAAATATAAACAATACGAATATGAGCAGGTGAGAAAGATTTACGGTTACAGGATTGTGCTCTTGATACCAGGAATAGATTTGTACAGAAGGAAAATATCGTCAAGTGCTTGTCAAACATAGACAGTCCATTATCGATGTGAACTCAATAATTGTAAACGTTATAAGTTTCTATTATTTTATTAGAAAGTACATCGTGATGGATTTTCAGCTCGTGTTATTTAATCCATAGCTATAGAATGATTGGTTCGTTACAGAATGTAAAGCGATTTGAGTGGGCTGCTGTAGTTTTTCTCACACTTCCACAGTAGTTTAATCTTAGCCGATCTTCAATATTTCCCGTCTTGTGGTGAGCGGTAAAACCACTTAGCGTCGACGGTAAATCAGGAAAATTACAACTCATATTTTGTCATGTATTTTTTGTATGATTTGGAAGCATATACTGAACTGACCCCCGCCCCACCACCACCACCACCACACCGCCCCGGCGTTAAAGGACGAATCAAAATAAATAAATAATAAGTTAAAGCTAAAATTTGTTAAGACCTAAGGGTAATATAGGCCCCTGAGTCCGGTCAAGGTCGAATCCAGTATCCGGTGAAAGGGAAATGTGAGGGTTTATAACACTTTGCATTAGCAATTAATGGAACAAAACTGATATGCCTAGTTTAATAACAAATGGAGGTAAGATGTGACGAAACTTTATGCTATATAACTTTAACATTGCTTTTGGATTTTCACGTTGTACCTTCACATTTTTATATATAATAAATACACAGATATAGACAACTTCATACCGGTCGAGGGTCAAGAGTATAAAATCTTCTTCAAACGATGAGATAGATTGCCATTTAGGTTTTTTATACTTGTCCCTTATCTTAATATACTGTGATATGTGTTGAATAGTGTTACATTGTGGACAAAATTCATCATTCCAAGAAAAGTTTGCTTTCTATATTTCGGCCAGCGCAAATGTTGAATAAAACCACCATTAATTAATGCCACGGCCAATTAGTCTCGTTCAGAAAATTTCACATCTAACTTAACAGCGGTCCGCTGTTCACTCAAAACACTTTTCCGATCCAGTTTTAAAAATCAACTCAGAACATTGGAAGTGCATGGAAAATATTTAAACAACGGTCACCCACAATAAATTCAATTAATTTCACTGGCCTTAAATTAATTTAGTTCTACTAGGAAAATAGAAAACAGCTGTTTGTAGAAAATAAACTATTATGAATGGTTAAATCCACGCAATTTTCGAAACCATTGAGATTTTTTTTACAGCAGCTCAGTTGTGCAAATCACAACCAGCTGAGATTAATGGTGTTCATTGTTTTTTAAATTGGTCTACTGGAGTATTTATTCAACTTCTCTCGATCAATCTGATTTTTCTCTGAGAACAAAAAGTTGTTTTTTGACGCACGAAAGCAAGCAGCAGTCTGCTAAAGGGGAGAAAAAAATGACATGCAATTCATCATTTTAAAGAGAAAGAAATCATTGCTGAAACAAATCAAAAGAAACTTTCGATGCCCCAGGAGCCTTTTTAATAGTACTAGCCTTTTTAAAAAATCACATTTGATTAAGTTTTGGTGAAAAGAGGATTGGAATTTCAATCAACAGGCTGGGCGTGATGATAAGGCTGCCCTGCCCTGCCCAGCAAAATGCAACAAGAACAGCAGCGTCCAGGTAATTCTTAAATTGGCGACCATATAGTCGAAATACCTGTTGTTCCACTGGTGAGTCTAGTATAAGAGAAAAGTAGTGTAATTCGGAACACAGAAAACTTCAAGTCTGTTCCACGTTTGAAAACTTTATTTTGTCATCAATATAAGTGAATAAAACGGTCAACAACGAACATTATAAAATAAAATACAGTTATGAAAACAACAGTACAAAGATCATGAGGTTAACACCAACATATGAACAGGTGGTGAAAAGGTCAATTATAGTCAATACATCAAAAGCCAGCTATTTGATGGCTTTGGAGTAATATTGCCGAAAGTTCTTATATGAGCACTGGGTTAGAAAAGCGAAGGTTGAGGCAAACAATACCCTCATCACAAGCAGATAATCCGCCCAGGAATGTTTACACAGCGGTCTGTGTCCACAGGACATACCAAGGACAAACAAACTCCAGACCACACTGACATATTCAAGCCGGAAGTAATTCATATATCGACAGTCGTCTTACAACATGCGCGTCGTGCTCTAGATTTTAAGTAGGTCATCAAACGGAAGCACTTCATGTTGCAAAAACAACCAAAGTTCGTTCCTGACATGCATGATTAGTCCTAAACATTGGGAAAGTGTTTGTATAGCGTCTATCAACATTCCGCTCATTACTAAAACCAGACTTTTGGCAAACACGTTAACAAATAGTCAGTGTTCAGTAACTAACCTTTACAAAAAGCAATAGACTCTATTGGCTGTATAATTCTAAATTCTAACAGTGACAAACTCTTGTTTTGTAGTTTTCCATAGGTTGACTTCAAAAACAGTTTGTAAAGTTTGAGTTAAATACAATCCAGAAATATACGTTGATTGTCAAATTTTGAACATGTCGGCCATGAATGCAATACAATAAAGATTTCTTAAAACACAAATGTTGATGAGGTGTGCCATTCTTTTAGGAATGGGTCGGTCGAGATAGGTTTCACACTACCAATCCAATAACCTTGTAGTAACCATTAACTGATAATCGTGGTCGCATAGATACCCATTGGTACAATCGAACACAAAGGTAGTCCATTTTATAACCATCTGGGGCGGCTAAAAAAACAGCCCAGTGTTACAAAAAAAATGACACATAGTTTTACACCTAAACGCTGGTCCGATGGTAACTGGAACATGGGATATGAGAGTGGTAAGTGCTATACACTGGATAAAATAGGTTCAGTTACAAACAAACTACGCTACACTCAACGATGGCTTCGCTAGTTAATTTTCTAGCGCGAATATGATGGATCACAGCGTTTGGCAAAGGTGAAAAACATGATTCCTTTTTGAGGGAAGGACAAGAAAAGTCTTTTGAGTGAACAGCGAATCGCGTGCACCTAATGAGGGTCAGATCGGTGCTTCAGGACGATAGTAGGCCTACATGTGGCTGGCATATTTTGAAGAAAAAAAACTCGATCGCATTGGTTCCATTTTGGGAGGCCATTATAATCATGTGAAAGTTTCCATCGCCTATTTCTTTCTTTTATTCTCAAGAGACATGTAACCTTAAGGCGGACATAATTCAATCCTTTAATTTCATTTTAACCCTAACTTCAACTTAACCCGAACGTGTACAATTCTCCTTGTGAATATTCATTTGTGTTGGTTTGGTTGATGTGTACCGTTGTGCTGATGAATAAGTCGCGCATTCAAATACTCGTGTGCTAAGAGATAATAACCTTTATAACTACCTGATCACCGAGATACTTCATTTTCTAAAGCTGTATGGAAACGAGCTCAGCTTGATTTCGCATGTGGTCTAGATATGGGTAAGTCCAACAAAGTCATGCTTTCATATTAGATCAAACAAGACCAAGCCATTTATTATATTAAGCATCCAGTTATGTATAATATAAAACAAAAAAGTTGTTCGCTAACAAAGCGGCCTCATATGGTTACACAGATGTCTTACCATTTTCAGGTTTGACCCTCATGTAAGACAAAGCGTTAACATTTAGTTCCTAAACCCTAACCCTTAACAACAACAAAAACTTAACCCTGACGCAAAAAAAAAAACGCATTCTCGCCGCACACAGTAGCTTTATCGAACTATATCAGTCTGTCTGACAGGTGTCATTTGGATTTAAAACTTAATCTCAGACGTGGTTGGATAATGTCAATCGTGATGATCCGCATGGGAGGGGATACCTGGTCGGAGCGCCGAGACCTATTTAATCCAACCACACAATTATCCAATCTGTGCAACTATCAGTCACATCTTTCTGGTTCACAAATGTGCTATTTATTCGTGTATGTGATGTATCTACGGTTATTAACGAACGACTTTGTTCTCTGAATAAGTCAATGTATTTTGGGCGACCATGCGCACCTCATTATTGACACGCAAAACATCGTTCCATCATAATAGTGCTTATTCCACAGAGAAACTAAATGACCAACTTTGACGACCCAATAAACAGTAAACACAGCGAAACATTTGAAGCTAGGGTTGATGGATTGAGCATTACCATTCTCCATGCTTTAATATGGTTTGTTAGTTATCCACAAGCTTTCCGTGTCCTTCGTGTAAGACGCATGCTGTTTATGTTTTTTTTATTACACGATATAAGACTCTGACGGTACATCAGATCTAGGTCTATTACGTACGTCTACCATGGATGGATGTTGGTGGGTGTATTGCGTGAGCTGTTCAGAACAACCAATTGGGCCTCAGGTGACACATCCAAATTCCGGGCAAAGTCGATATATCTGTTATATATAGATATTCCGTTTAATAAAAGCATCATATGGTTACATCCGTCATGTAAAATATGATGTAATTTTAAGTGTTATATTTTATAGGGTTATAGTTCGGGTTAGGTATAGGGTTAGGACCCTCCGCATTAGGGTAGTTCGTTTGAAGAAATCACACGGTGCTACTGAAAAGTAAAATTGCAACATACAAAACAATCATTGGACATTACATGGCAGGACTTCACAAACATATCGGCGTCCCGTAATTTTGCCAGGGCAACATGGATAAAACGGATTCATTAGTTATTGATTGACTAATTGCTTGCTGTTTTACGCCGTTCTAAAAGGTATTTGTCTTATAACCCTGTGGTGTATTCTAACAATAATTGACACAGTCAGAAGCATGTGGTATTGTTTCCATAAAGTAGGAAAGCGACTTTTCCTCCCATGCTTAGTGAAGACAGCATTGCGACTCTTCACAAAAACTGTTGTACGCCAGATTGGTAAAGTCATTAGTCTCCATATTTCTTAAAATTATAAATAATATATAAAACACACATTAACATACGAATCGAACGGGCTTCCATACACTTGAGTTTTAACTGATTCATTGATTGATTGACTGAATATTTTATTGCGTTTACCTATGATCTATGTTCCTTTGATTAGAACAGATAATCTGATAGAACTCGGAACATAGGGTCATAGTTTTATATCCATGCCGGTCTACAATCTAAATACCTTAAACGCAAAAATAAATTGGTTTTAAAACATTGACAGCAACCAGCAAATAAAGAAGCTGAATTCACCCATAGTTTCTTTTATTTTTTCCCCATATTTTCAGAGGAAAAAAAATCACCTTGTAAGGAGGACGTGTCACGCCACAATGTTTCGGATTCTTGCTAAAATACCTCTCAACAAAAATTAAACAATAGCAATACTATATTTAATGTTGTATGATTTGCAAAGATCGTAGATAAAAGTTCTGAATAACTTTACCCCAAACCTTAAATATACGATTTTTCTAAGGTATCCTGGAGGTTTATTTAATGGTCATATGGGATCTTATAGGTTTGTTGAATTATCATATGGGAGTCTACAGGTTTGTTTAATTATCATATGGGAGCCTATAGGACATCCGAAATCCAATATGATTTGTGTGTAATGGACATTTTATGGAACCTATATATCCGGGATCTTATAGGTTTATTTAATTATCATATGGGATCTTATAGGTTTATTTAATTATCATATGGGATCTTATAGGTTTATTTAATTATCATATGGGATCTTATATGTTTATTTAATTATCATATGGGATCTTATGGGTTTATTTAATTAATATATGGGATCTTATAGGTTTATTTAATTATCATATGGGATGTTATAGGTTTATTTAATTATCACATGAGAACTTATAGGTTTATTTAATTTTCATATGGGATCTTATAGGTTTATTTAATTATCATATGGGATCTTATAGGTTTATTTAATTATCATATGGGAAACTATAGGTTTGTTTAATTATCATATGGGAGCCTACAGGTTTGTTTAATTATCATATGGGATCTTACAGGTTTATTTAATTATCATATGGGGTCGTATAGGTTTATTTAATTATCATATGGGATCTTATAGGTTTATTTTATTATCATATGGGAGCCTACAGGTTTGTTTAATTATCATATGGGATCTTATAAGTTTAAATAATTATCATATGGGATCTTATAGGTTTGTTTAATTATCATATGGGAGCCTATAGGTTTGTTTAATTATCATATGGGATCTTATAGGTTTATTTAATTATCATATGGGATGTTATAGGTTTATTTAATTATCATATGGGAGCCTACAGGTTTGTTTAATTATCATATGGGATCTTATAGGTTTATTTAATTATCATATGGGATCTTATAGGTTTGTTTAATTATCATATGGGATCTTATAGGTTTATTTAATTATCATATGGGATCTTTTAGGTTTATTTAATTATCATATGGAAGCCTACAGGTTTGTTTAATTATCATATGGGATCTTATAGGTTTAATGAATTATCATATGGGATCTTATAGGTTTGTTTAATTATCATATGGGAGCCTATAGGTTTGTTTACTCATCATATGGGAGCCTACAGGTTTGTTTACTCATCATATGGGAGCCTATATGTTTGTTTAATTATCATATGGGAGTCTACAGGTTTGTTTAATTATCCCCCTTTGGGACATCCGAAATCCTAGGGAATTTTTCTGTAATGGACATTTTATGGATTTAGTCACAGTAGAGTGGATATAAAATATGAACAATACGAATTTGAGCAGCTGAGAAAGATTTACGGTTACAGGATTGTGTTCTTGATACCAGGAATAGATTTATACAGAAGGAAAATCTCGTCAAGTGCTTGTCAAACATAGACAGTCCATTATCGATGTGCACTCAATAATTGTAAACGTTGTGGGTTTCTATTATTTTATTAGAAAGTACATCGTGATGGATTTTCAGCTCGAATTATTTAATCCATAGCTATAGTATGATTGGTTCGTTACGGAATGTAAAGCGATTTGAGTGGGCTGCTGTAGTTTTTCTCACACTTCCACGGTAACTTTAATAATCTTAGCCGATCTTCAATATTTCCTGTCTTGTGGTGAACGGTAAAACCACTAAGCGTCCGAGGTAAATCAGGAAAATTAAAAACTCCAGTTATGTCATGTTTTATAGCACCATTTGAACGCATATACAGTGCTGAACTCTCCATTAAACAACAAATAAAAAAAATAAAACAATATGTTAAAGCTATTGTTAACAGTTATGGGTAAATATTGGCCTCTGGATCCGATCAAGGTCTAAGTCAGTACCTGGTGAAAGGTAGAAATGAAGGGCTGATAACAATGAGTTACCCACTAGTATCATTTGTCCAATTTAGCATCAGCCTTTCACGTTGTACCTTCACATTCTACAGTTCTAAAATGAATACACAGAGATAGAGAACTTCATACTGGTCAAAGGTCAAGAGGATATGTTCTTCAAACAAGGAAATAGATGGCCATTTAGGTTTTGTATACATGGCCCTTACCTTATTATAATGTATACTTGTCCTATATCTTATACATTGTAGACAAAAGTCACCATTACGAGCAACCATATATTTCCTTTCTATATTTCGGCCAGCGCAAAGGATGAAGGAAACAACCCTAAGCCCATGTCACTTCCAAGTTTAGCTCAGATTTTGCATATAAATTAATACGGGGTAACTGAAAACTTAAAATAAAGAACTGAAGTTATAGGAAAATATTTAAACGACAGTTCATCCATATTAAATTCAATTGATTTTACTGGGCTTGAATGGGCTTAGTTCTAATAGGAAAATAGAAGACAGCTGTTTGTATAAAAGACACTATTATGAATGAATAAAAAATCCCCACGATTTTCAAAACCACTGAGTAATTTCTTACAGCAACGCGGTTGTGCAAATCTCAAGCTGGAAATAATGGTGTTCATTGCGTTTTTAAACTGGTCAACGGGAGTTTTTATTAAACTTCTCTCGATAAATCAGACTTTTCTCTGTCAACAAGCGTTGTTTTTTGTTACGCACGAAATCAAGTAGCAGTCTGCTAAAAAGAAGAAAAAATGGCATGCAATATATCATTTTAAAGAGAAATAAATCATTGCTGAAAATAAATCTAAAGAAACTTTCGACGCCCAAGGAGCCTTTTTGATATTAATAGCATGTTTAAAAATCACATTTGATTATAAACAAATAAATAAATAAATGTATTGATCTCGTTTTTATTCGTTTGGCTTTTTAATCCTTTTTATTTTTCAATCATCTATCACTACATTTGAACGACTGATTACTGTTTTCACGCCATGGTTAGTGATAATATCCCCAAACAGTAAAACCATACAAAACTAATGAATACACAAATGTAGATTGTTCTGATGTGTTACAACTTAATGTTCCTCAAACACCATAATTAAGACAATACGTTGCCTTACTTAGGCAATACTTCGAAAGGCTAGCCGTGATAATATCACCATGTAAAGCAGGAATTCAGAAAACAGAAATGTCTAGGTAATGCTAGAGTTGATGAGCATATTGCCCCAAAAACCTGCTGTTCCTCTGATAGGCCTAGTATAATACAAAAGTAGTGTACTTCCGAAAACAGAGAACTTCATGTTTGATCGACACTTAATTTTTTCATCATCAGGAGTTAATAAAATGATCAACTACGTACACAATAAAATAGAAGACAACAATTAAAACAATTAACACTGATGTTATGTCCAGGTGGTGAATAGGTCAAACATAACCAATACATCAACATCAACTCGTCAGTGGCTTTGAGAACATATTGTCGAAAGGTAGCAGTGTTCAAGCATGAGCACTGGATTCAAGAAACGGTCGCCAAGGCTCACAATACCCTCTTCCCAAAGATAATCCGCCCAGGAATGTTTACACAGGGGTCTGTGTCCACAGGATATATAGAGGAAAACAAACTCAAGACCACACTGACATATTCAAGCCGGAAGTAATTTATAACTGGACAGTCGTCTTACAACATGCGCATCGTGCTACAGATTTTATGTAGGTCATCAAACGGAAGCACTTCACGTTGTTTGAACAACCAAAGTTCGTTCCTGACATGATTAGTCCTTAACATTGGGAACGTGTTTTTGTATAACGTCTATCCACATTCCGATCATTACTAAAACAACACGTTAACAAATAATCAGTGTTCAGGAAATAACCTTTACAAAAACAATAGACAGCTATTGACTGTAGAATTCTAAATTCTGACAGTGACAAACTCTTGTTCTGTAGTTTTCCATATGTCGACTTCAAAAACAGCTTTTAAACTTTGAGTTAAATAAACTCCAGAAATAAACGTTGATTATTTTGAAAAACTAAACATTTTGATGAGGTGGGCCCTCCACTGCGGAATCGATCAGTCGAGATGGGTTTCACATTCAGCGATATTCGTAGTCACTTGGATACCTATTGGTAGAATCAAACATAGACATAAGCGTAGGGGACAGGAGGGGTAGCTAATAGACTTTATACGTTATTTTTGGGGGGCCAAATTCGGGCAAATGAAAATATTTTTCCGGTAAAGTGTTACACACATACGTCAATATGTAGAACTTTATTGTTTTCTTTCCTCGATCTGATTATGTATAAATCAGCAACAATTATGTATTTTTAGCAGTAATTCTGTAAAGCCATAATATGTCTAGAACGTGACCATTGGCTTAGGGACCCTGCACTATTTTATTTCGGACAAAACTTAGGCATATTAACATATTTTTCGGGCAAATTATCAGAAAAAATGCAATATGTAAAACTGTATTTCTTTTTTCTGCCTGATTATATATATATTAGCAATAATTATGTATTTTCAACTATAATTTAGTGAACGGAATGTGATCATAGGTGTAGGATCACTACATTAGTTTTTATTGGTGAATCTCCGACCAGGCATTTGATTACTTGATATTTTTCGGGCAAATTATCACACAAAAATGTGACATCAAAACATAGAACGGTTTATTATTTCTCTACATAGAAAAGGATTCACCTATCATTGATCCAGAAATGTACAAACAAATCTAAGGATGATCTTTATATACAGCCAATATCAGTATCTGGCATCATTTCGTTCACATTTTTTACTTTAGTGAAAATACTCTGTATCATTCCAGCAACATCTTGTTCGTCAGAAGTCAATTAGGATGTTTTTTAATCAACTTCCAGGCATATTAATGGAGACCCTCACCCTTTTGTTGGGTATTGCTTAATATTTCTAGTTTAAATGGCTAACACAAAAATACATTTTTTAGCTAATAAACTTGATAGTTTTGCCAAAATAAACGGCATTTCTGCTTACAGTAGCAATCTCTGTAATATCGATATATTATTCTCTGAAATGTCATATCAACACTGAGTTTGACGAACTTCAAACCCTGAAAAATTGCCCCCACATGAAATGCGCATTCTTTGGTAGTAATAAATTAAATCAATGCTAGAACTTGATGACGTACTAATGTAGAATTCCTGCACATGCTTGCACTATCAGATTGACTAATGGGATACTTTTAGACTCCATAATACTTGCGGTTTTGGCGTCCTTTTGTTTTTCTCTTTTAAAATTGCAAGAATTAAGATCGATCAATCAAAATGATTGAATTAATTTCACTGCAAAAATTCGCTGAGATTGCCTCTTCAGGCTTCGTCATTCTCGGAGCTTCCGGGGCCTAGGCGGCCCCTGGACCCTCGCCTATCAAGCTAGGATAGCCAAGCACACTCATCCCTTTGTAAAAGTCTAAGTCCGGATATGCTATAGATGTGATCGGTGGCTAAACACAGAACTGGGTATCGACCAGTCTCCATTATTAACTGCATGTGTAAATCTGTCTATAAGCAATATGTTACCATCATACGTACCAAACATATATTAATTAAAAATAAATAATTTTAGAGCAAAAGATACATTTTTCTGTCCCCTACGTCCCCTACGCCTATGAACATAGAGGGAGGTCCGGTTAATAACCATCTGGGCGGCTGAACGACCGCCCAATATATAAAAAAAAAATTACACAGTTTTACACCTAAACGCGGACCCGATGGTAACTGGAACCTGGGATTTGAGGATGTAGAGTGCTACACAATGGCTAAAATAGGCTCCAGTTACTCAGTGCTACACGCAATTCTGATAAACTACATGTACGCTACTTTCAACGACGGCTGCGCTGGTTAATTCTCTAGCGCGGAGATGACCGATCACAGCGTTTGGCAAAGGTGAAAAACACGATTCGTTGTTTGAGGGAAGAACAGGAAAAGTCTTTTGAGTGAACAGCGGATCGCGTGCACCTAATATGGGTCAGATCGGTGCTTCAAGGCGATAGTACATGTAGCTGGCATATTTGGAAAATAAAAAAATTGATCGCATTAGTTCCATTTGGGAGGCCATTATAATCAGGTGAACGTTTCCAACGCCTATTCCTTACTTTTATTCTCAAGGGACATGTAGCATGAAAGCGGACTTCAACCCTTCAATTTCACCATTGTCCAAACAACAACTTTCAAGTCAGAAGGCCTAAAGCTCTTTGTGAATATTAATTTGTGTTGGTTTGGTTGATGTGTACCGCCGTGTTTATGGATAAGTCGCGCATACAAACAGTTGTGTTTGAGCAGAGAAGACTACCTGATCACGCGAGATATTTCATGTACGACAAGATTAAAGTCACATAGAAACTATTTCAGCTTGATTTCGCATGTGGTCTAGATATGCAATAGCCCAACCAAGTCGTACTTTCATTTTAGATAAAACAAGACCAAGCTATATATTATATTGAGCATGCACTAAAATGAACACCTAACCCTGACGCAAAAACGCATTCTGGGCGCACACAGTGGATATCGCTGTATCAGACAATACCAGTCTGCCTGTTGGGTGTCATTTGGAGTTACTACTTATTCTCAGACGTGGTTGGATATAGTCAATCGTGATGATCCGCATGGGTGGGAAAACCTGGTCGGAGCAATGCGACGTATTCAATCCAATCCTTCAGTCAGTTAACAGCACTCCAAAGCTGGCAACTGTCAGTCGCATCTTTCTGGCTCCCAGCTGTGCGATTTATTCGTGTTGCATCGTGTTCGGGATGTTTCAAAGGTTATTTAGGAACAACATTGTTCGCCGGATCTGTCCCTGTATTTTGAGAGATCATGCTAACCTTGTTATTGACACGCGAAACATCGTTCCGTCATTACGGTGCTTATTCAACAGAGAAAGTAACCGACCAGCTTTAGCTGAACATTGTCTGGGACGACAACAGTAAACATAGCGAAACATTCGAAGTTAGGGTTGATGGATTGGGCATTACCATTCTCCACGCTTCAATATGGTTTGTTAGTTATCTCGACAAGCTTCTAGTGGCATTCGTGTAACACGCATGTTGTTTCAGCTTTTTTATTACACGATGTAAGACTCTGACGGTACATCGGATCTAGGCCTATTACGTACGCCTACCATTGATCGTGTTCGTGGGTGTATTGCGTGATCAGTTCAGAACAATCCCTCGCACTTCCCGTAACATATCCAAAGTACATAGATTAACCTATTCTGAACAGTTATTAAGGTAAACCAATGAAATTATGCCCGATTTCAGATAGTCACTCTACTACATTGAATAATTGTTGAATTTTTTGGGTAGGTGAGTGAATTCGTGACAGGATAAATTCGTGACAATGAGTTCAAGCGAGTCGAAGGTTGTTATTGCCTTCCTGCCCATTCTTTCTCAGTGGGCCTGATAATCTGATAAGACTTAGGCTGCGGGTGGTTAAATGGCTTTCGGAAACGATACGTTGAAAACTGTTTAATATTAAACATAGTTTTCCACAATGTCGCACTTATGCAAGTGGCGCTATGGTTAAGCATGCAAGGGAACACAAAAGTAAGATTTTTTTTTAGATAATTAACAGTCCGTTTTGATTGGGATTTATCGCGTTACTTCAAAGCTATTTAACTTAGATGACAAAGGATTGTCCAGTTTATACGGTCCCCTACTTCAATACGATGGAAAATCGTGACAACTCCAGATTATAAACACCCCTGGGGTTGCCGGAGCCACATCGTGTGACACAGTCATACACCCGGGGACCATCTGATGGACTCGAAACCTTGCCTGGTACAACTAAATAGGATTAGTTTATGCCGATGTCACAGTGGCACTTTTGCACAAAAGGATAATATTTCCTCTTCGTGATTGAAGAATATAATTTGTCTGACAAACCCCTAATGGAAATATTAAATTTTGTTATAAAATTGAGACGAAAGTACGACGGCTAAATGATCATTTTTAAAGTAAATTGCATTAAGTGAATTATAAAACGTATCAATCAATGTGAATGAGGCAATGCACGCGTACAAAACAATAGAACAGTATATGTGACCTTTCAATAAAGTGCAACTTTAATAAGTGAATCTTTCAAAATTCGAATAAATTATATTTCATTTTAACAAATTGTCCACATTGTGTGGCAAAATATAAATAAAAATTATGTATTCTTTACGACAACATTTACAAACCTGCTATAATCAGTTTTACTCAAATAAAGAATTATAAACTTAAAAAACAAATCCATATTTTGTATGATCCAACCTCATACAGTTTTGAAAAAACGGCGTTCGATGTGCACCTGTTAAACAAACGTGGACGGACGGACGAACGAACAGAAATAATCGGAACGAATGGACAGACAGATGGACGGACGTAAGAACGAATTTAAGAGATCGAAATAAACGAACAAAATGCTCCCTCTGGTTTAATTGTATGACCTATGTGTCGGAAGCAAAATGGCACGGTTATAATAACAAAAACTTGGACAAACTTCTCTGTTTTTTACTCATATCATCTTATTCATAGCGATTTTATACCTTATTTACAAAATACGCAGTTCAATTAAATATTTACACAGTAGGTTTTAGTTTTTAGTTGACACAGTCTTTTAATGTTTTTAAAGCAGTAACTCTGCAAAGCAACATTTTTTTCAAATTTTGAAGCAATTTACTCAAAAATGAGACAATGAATTTCTTTAGCTCTAAAAACTCCTGCAACTAATACCTGCTGTTACCATGAAAACCAACAATCAATTGGCAATGCAGTTTTTCTTGCCAAAACACTGCGAACATGTATTACGTCAACATAATTAATGCCGTTTGTTTTTTTAAGATGCGTAACGCCGCAGGAATATTTCAAACCATTTATCATACATGGCGGCTTTGTGCCCATAAAATGTGTTGAGCGACCTGCAATACGTTGGCGAAATTGTATCATGTTGTTCTGCTGATGTGTTTTCCACTGGTTCTATGACAAATGCTGTTAGGGGCAGCTAAATTGTACGGTCAATATTTATCCACTATGAGTTGAACGCAGTACTAAATATGTTCTTCTTTGCTCGTTTGAGTGATTAAAGTTTTTATCTTAATAAGCCGAATTAAGACAGTCTCTTCAGAAAGTAATGAGTTGCCCTGGTGTTCTCAGAACTACTGGAAAACAGGACGCCGATCTCTATGTGGCGTCTGTATTACATCCTGCTATTGTCCTATAATTGTCCTGTCTTGTCTTTGTTTGTTGCCCGTGGTGTCGAGGTTGGTTTAGTCACCAATTGAGCTGGAACATCGTCATATAAGTGAAATAACCTTGAGAACGACGTTAAACTCCAATCCAAGAAGCCTAACCTTTTACAGGTATGATAAGAAAGAATGATCCCGGTAGATTCGACCCCTGAACAAAACAACCCGAACGCACCAACGAGTTCAACAAACAATCCAGCAAAGCGCTAAACCCAAAGAACAGAGGCGACCATAACGGATTCGTATTAATTAATATATTTCAAACAGTTCCAGATATTGTTAAAAAAAATCCAGTCGAGACCGGCTTGTAAGAGAGAATTCAATTAGTCTTGTTCCGCCAGATTAATACTCAAACCACAGGGGCCGACGTATCGAATACTAGGTGGTGGTCAGGACTTTTTGTCATTCCAATAACACAACAATGCACCATTATATGCATATTTCATGAACGCGCCGCTGTTAATTAAATTAATATTGATTCTACTGTACACTTACAACACTGAACAGTGATGCCAATAAAATAGGGATTGCCTTAATAAGCATGTCATTTCCAGTTAACAAAATATCACACGCTTTGATAATTACATTATGGAGTAATTCATACTAAATTCAATTATTTAATCATTTCATGTCCAGACGAGGCTAAATAAGTACCGCATTTGAGAATATACGCTGTTTGCGTTCCTTATGAAAAATAAACGGGATTTTATATTTCTTGAAACAATAGTATAATAAAGTTTGAAAATAAACAATCTGTTTGTACACACTTTAGAAATAACTGCATAGAATAGATGTTGTAGTGATATGTGTAACTAATATGACACTGTCCCGGTATAGAAAAAAGGAACAAGCCGGAACTAGACCAACAAAACCACCATGGCTTCGCCCAATCAAAATGTTTGATTCAAACGGTCTTTCGCTCGTACCATCTCCATGCTATGTTAACCCACTAGTGTTTTAGTCGTTTTAGTTTGATTGATTGACTGATCGATCCATCGATTGGTTGAATGGTGTTTTACGCCGTGCTTATGGGTATTTAACTTACATCACGGTGGTGTATTCCTACAATAATTGACACTAGCAAAACCAAGATGTGAAGTGTTTCATAATGTTGGAAAGCTAATCTTCCTCCAGTGCTACTCTTTAAACAAAGTAACCTTAGCCAATCTACGATTTTAAACATGGGCAATATGGACAATAAATTACTGATTAAAAGATAAACACTTCATAAAACCTTAAAAATGTAGACAAGCTTGGATGTTTATGTCTTTGATTGGTTGAGGTTAAACGCAGTACTTACGGTTATTTCACTCACATGGCGGTGTGCCTGACAAATAGGTGAAGGAACTCCCCTTGACAACACTGCAACCAAACCACTGCTAGACTGGATAAATACAGGACAATCACAGGACGCAATGAGTCATTCGCTTGTGAACATTTTCCTACAGCTGATCTGATTTCATTAGGGTTTACCATTGACTTTACAATTATTTTACTAGGTCAAACAGTAGGTTACGTTGAAGATAAAACGTTGGCTTACTGCCTATACATGACATATAACGCAAGAAAATGCGAGAAAGTGCGAGAAAGGGCTTTCGAGCCATACTGTTTTAATGACCACTTCAGACTTGTCCATGGTTTGTTATCCATTCGATCTGATAAATACTGATCTGCATGAGAAAAAATAGCTTCATAAACAGCTCAAGAAATTTTAATATGTTTAGTTTTTATGTTTCGTTTTACTGCGGATCTACTTTATATCACCGTAAAAAGCAAATTTTCATTAAGCAGTCGGTGAACCTAAACAAAACGAAATAATCCAACATATCTTTAAAAAGGCCTGCATTTAGGCGTTGGTCGCATATGTCCGAAATCTCAGTTGAAGCGACAACACGCTGCTATATTGTATGTAAGAGCGTAGGAACATGTGAATTTGCCGAAACCAAGTCACCAATAGTCTGGCATATTTAGCAACTAACAAAAGGTTAAGGAACTACATTGTAAAGAGTCCATTGTCATTTCAGTCATACAATCAGAAAATAAAATTATAAACTTTACAGCCGCATGAGTCTGTTTGTTTGATCGGGGTTTAACGTCGTACTCAAGGGTGTTTCACTTATATTACGACGGTTTGTCCATTCTATGCAGTACCTGGCATAAATTCAGTGGAAAAACGAAATGAATCTGTTAACGGTAAATCGGAGAAGGATATGTAAGCTCACACGCGAACAACTAAGCCAGGGCCGCGGGCCCGCATGTAGACGAGATTGTCTGTTCATCTGTCTCTGTTTATCATCAGTGCCAGTTTATATCACTTAAATCTTTAAGCCTTAAATTCCGTGGCACGTGTGGAGGTCATTTTCAGGGTAGAAATAATTTGAGAAAACCGGCCATACTTTTTATGTTGTCTTTTTGTTTGTTTGATTGGAGATTAACGTCGTATTCAAGGGTATTTTCCTTACATGCATACGTGTATGACGAAGGATTTGTCCACTTTAGACTGTTCCTTGCCTTATAACGGTGGTTTACCGGAGGGGGGGGGGATTCGTAAAAACCACCCACGATTGCCGTATCCACATCGAGTGACTCACTCATATAGCTGATGCCCAACATACGGACTCGATCCCCTCAACGGTAAATCGAAGCAGGATTGGTAAGCACACACACACAACCCGCATGTATATGTGATTGTCTGTCCGTCTGTTTTGTTGTTGTTTATTCTCATTGTCAGTTGACATCATTTGAGAAAACCCTCATATTTGTTTATGTTGTAGAAAGCCGTAAATCATAGACACGTATTGTAGATATTATCATTGTCTATCACACGACCTGCAAATGAATCCATTTCCATTGTGGTATTTTCGAAACAGCTGATCACTTGCCGTTATTTCCCAGGTTTATTGTGTTTTATTGATGTCGACTTTGCCAGCTCCGGGAGTGTGTAGGCGTGATAAATCAAAATATAGGGCAATATATATATATATATATATATATATATATATATATCTGGAGAGATGTCACGTGAGCTGTATTGAGCTGAACTGTGTC
>JARFOD010154540.1:0-12315 GCA_031763545.1 Mopalia muscosa | reverse complement strand
TTTTCTATAAAGAAACCCTCAAAGAACCATTATATCTTAAGTGTATACAAGGCATAGATTCACATGCAATTCTGCGTTTCATGCGGAATATCTCATTTCGTTTCATGTCATTTTAATATCAGAAGTATAACAGTATAGTATAGTATAATAAAAATGTGTTTCTTGCCGTCAGCCCTTTGTCAGATAAGTAGTTGTGACAAGTTTTCCATTACTACATCGTTATTTCTATCAGACAAAACAACTCTTGTCGGTGACAATCTCAATTCTGTCGCATTTTGACATACGTATTAACAAGTCAGAGGTGTGTATTAAACCACAAACACATGAGTAATGCTCACCGGTTCTCTCACACAAAGATAATGTTAGGTGTTACCTATATATTTGTTATTGAATATATATAAAGTGGTTTTGATTGTCCACGGTATGTCACACACGGTTAACGGTTAACTGACTGACGGGTAGTCACAAGATACAATCACCTAGATTCAAACAACACCGACTTGTTTTTATAGCTTTCAAGATGTCATCGGCGTACTTGTACTTTACTGAATGTATGTCGATGTATTAAATATAGTAAAACTAACTCTCACAGTTATACGAATGTATACCGCGGGACGATATAGGCTTTCTACATATGTATATATATTGACAAACTTGACGTATTAATATTTATATATTTATATATATAGTTTCAATGATAAATAACACCGACAGTCCATTCATGAAAACCGATCACTTAAATGGTCATATATATTTCTAAAAATTAATCACATAAATATTTATGTAACGATCTTCTGGAGGAAGAAGTCCTGTAAATTTTCGTTTATGTCAATCAGCAATGTAAAATTGGAAACACAATACTGACGATATGGAATGACGCAAAGCACGTATATGAAGCTAAAGTACATTTGCTTTAGCATAAATAAGCTTTTTTCGCTTGAAATGTGTCGAGTAAACTGTATTGGCAAATAGTCCAGTTCCAAAGATTTAAAAATATACGGAAATATAAATAACCCATATATACAGGATATTATACTTCTTTTTAAAGTGCAGACTATATATAGTACAAATGACGACTGTTTCTTTCGGATTTGCAGAAGAAAGAACTGGCCAACCTTGGCGCACATGTTTCTTAGATGGGCCAAGGTTTGACGACCTTCAACTGATGTAAACTTGTTCCCACAAAGATATGTATGAAACATGTTTGTGTGTTAAGTACACTGTTCATCGCACACTGTATACCTATACTGCACGTAACCCACAGCTAGTTTCACTGTTGCCATCGAGGATGTTTACAAGCTATTTTTAGATACCACTGGCTTCAGCATCGGTTCATTGCTTCCCTATGGGAAACACACGTAAAAGCCTTCGGTCTAACATTCCAATAACCAGAGTTAAACTCACATGCATGGAACACGTGAAATAGGTTGCATTTATAGCATCAGCTGATGAGACTCGCTTACAATGTACAGTCCATAAAACAATGCCATTTAAGCAGGAACCATTGAAGCGAATCTAGATAACTTTATGGAACCTATGCAAAAATGCATTATATGGCCAAGAAAATAAATATAAAATCCATAAAACAGCAAATTTTGGATTTCCGTCGTCGGTAAATTCTTTGAAGATGAATTTTTTTTCTAAAATTTAAAACCGCTTTATATGTGAAACTTGTCATTGGCGTTTCATTAAATATATCTTAAATTGCGAACTGGATCGACGAATAAACCCGGCCTTTCATTTCAATATGGATCACATATAGCAACCATATCGTGAACAAATAAGCAATCGATATGGACACGTGAATACAAACAAATATATCGGAATTGTCCAATCTACATGTAAAACTGTTATTGTTTAACCCATAACACTGAGAGATATCGTTACTCAACATGAGGAAGCAGTTATTTGATACATTATCATGATTTGTATGTTTCATTGGGGAGCTTATCTTATGTTATTATTGATTTATTGATTGATGTATTTACCATTATTAATAAGGTGTATTGATGGATTGATGTGTTGAATGATTGATTGATTGATTGATTGGTGTTTAACGCCAAGCTAAAGGGTATTTCACTTTTATGACGGCAGTGGTGTATAAAGTATTGTTTAAAATGAAGCCAACATGATATTCGACAAGGGTTACTGAAGGAATCAGCCTGCACAAATGATATTTCAGGGATATAGAGATTAAGCAACGAATAGGTCTGTTAAAGAGAACGAGTGTTACAACCTGTCAGACACAGATGGAAGTTTCGCTTTAACGAGTGCATACATGCTGAAGAAAAAAAGAGAGAGAGAGAAAAAAAAAACGGCTGTACGGTTCTATAAGCAGCTAGCTGTTCTGTCCGTTTAATGAAGTATGTGTTGTCGTTTAGCAAGAATGATGATAAAATATGACGCTATCAGGTCAAGTTAGATGAAGACGAAGCGAATTATCGTTCTCCAATAACTATATATATAAGAGATATTTCACAACCATGGATATTGATTGGCCACATATATGAGAAATACACCAGCGGTATAATTTTTATAGTATTGTTTTGCGGTAGTATAACTGAATTGTGTCTGTACCATGTAAACGGAGAGAATAAAGCCTAGCCTTCACAAGTGACATATTTAAGGCCTATTTTAAAATGTCACACTGGTCCAAGTGTTCCACCATATGCACATTATTAACATACTATATGCAGTCTATTCTGGCGATGTGTTTTGACCCTTGTCAGTCAGAGGACCTATATGTGATGGATCGAAGATAAACGTAAGCGCCGGGAGTCCTGCTGTATAACCTTGTACACATTCCATAATAATAACCAATATATACTTCAGTTCAAATCATTACAGCTTTATTGAGAGGAGACTAAATCTACAATTTACCTTACAGTCTCTAACATAGTAACAACCCGGATGCAATGTAAATCATATAATGTCGTCCCATGCATACAGGTTTTTTTTTACATTTTCAACAGAAATTGGAAGTGCCAAAAGTCTCCGTATTTAATAGTATTAGTTAAGAGGCTTCTGATTATACAATAATGATTTGTACACCTTGGTCAGGTTGTTCAAAAGTGTATTAACTTTATACCATTGCTGTACGACGTCACGTCACAACTAAATTTCTTTGTGACGTTAAAATTTAAGTCTGACTTACTTTTTGAACAACCCAACCCTTAAGTTTAATATGGCAAGAAATAATGAAAAATTTATTTGAAATACATATATGGCGTATTTATACTGTGGATAACAAATAGCAAACGGTGGTCAAATTCAAATCGATATTTATCAGTTTTTAACACGACCGTTTCAGGAGGCAAGGAAAAACACTACCTTTGACGTAAATGAAGTGCCAACGGGATTCGATTGGAATTTTATAAGAGGCAGTCCATATATGATATACTTGTAAACCTTGCGTGGTTTCACGTGGCAAGAGGACATTTTGAAACACATCAAAATGACTCGTGGGGCCAGTTGCTCAAAGTTCCATTAGCCTAAAAAACAGTAAGATGACGTAATGTCACAAAGAAATGGACGTCACGTCATAATAGAGATCCATTGTTACGCAACGTGATGTAACTAGCGGTTAACTTAACTGAGCTTTGAGCAACCGGTCCATGGGGAATAACAATACCAGTAAATTGATATACTGTTTGATTTTGAGCAAAGTTATTGAGGATATAATAATTTACATAAAATCTCCTATATACACTGCATGATAAAGGACACATTGTCAGGATTTAAATTGAGCAATTGCGAGATAATTACTAACCTTCAAACTTCTAAACGATAAGACTTTAACATGTGACATCAATTTTGTGCGCAAAGCGAAGGATATGTTTTGAACTTAGGGCTGATGTCACTAGAGGTAGAAGTCAGTTGATTAAAGCTCACGGCACGGTAGTCTGGTCCCCAGCTCCCATCATGCTAGTAGCCGTACATCGTGGGGGACGTGGACCAGACTAAAGGTCCGCTTGTTCAAAGTTCCGTTAGCCTAACAGCCAGTTAGATGAAGTCGCGTCACAAAGAATGCACGTCACGTCATAATAGAAATGCATTGTTACGCCTCATCTGACCGACCGTTAACTTAACTGAGCTTTGAGCAACCGGCCTCTGTTAACTTATCGGTTTGTAGGATGACATTGGGTTACAAAAAGTACCTATTAAAATGTGGCATCCATTTCTTATGACGCAACGCCATCTAACGGGATATACGGCTAACAGAGATTTGAACAATCGGGCCCGACTCATAATGATTGATTGATTGGTGTTTTACGCTGGGCTAAAGATTATTTCACTTATATGACGGCGGTGTATTCCAACAATAGTTGACACTAGCTCAACTAAGATGTGAAATGTTTTTATACTGTTGGAAATTTAAGCTCCCTCCGGTGCTAAGTAGAGATCAACAGAACACTATACATAAAGCAAATACTATAGTACATATGGCTTATATACAGATGTAACAATTTCAAATTCAATATGCAACCACTGCTGATGTACAAGCACATGTATACAGCAGCTCTACGTCTGACATTCTGCAGTATACAGCTTAGCTGGAAGCTCAGCTCTTTGCTGCATGCTTTATCTTCTCGTGGTTGAATTTCTTAAGTATAATTTAAATAACACTAAATGACTGGGCCCGATTTAACGAAGCAAATTCTACCTTCAGCGGAAAATTATTGTCAGTATTGCCCCTACATAGTATCTATTTCCTATTTGCTTAAAATTATTAGGATATAAATCATATAATATCCAGTGTTTGAAGTCAAAAACTGCTCCGTGAAATCGGCCCAGTAACTCATTGTAACATGACGTGACATAACAATAATGGCGTTACGAATATGGTTTATATTAAAAACAAACCTTGCCATCCTGTCCCCCCCCCCCCCCCCCCCAATCTAGCTCAGCCCATCGGCCTTTGCCGTTGTACATTGACCTGCCACTATCGCCCACCTCTCAAAACATATATATGATTTTCTCAGATTTTTTTTTGTGGATACAAAAGTCACTCCTTCTTTCTTTCCTACTTTTAAATACAATTTCATTAGAATTTCTCGCCTGAGTTGACACGTTTAAGTTATCTCCCTTGGCAATCAGATACGAAAATATTGTAAGTATAGGTAAATTACTAATCACTGTTTTCAGAGTATTTTTTTTTTTTTTAAATCAGATATATATTTTGAGAGGCCGGCCATTAACCCTATACATTGTGCTTTTTTAAACAATCTGAATTAGAGGTTTGTTACACTAAACCGTCAGTCAGTGCAGTTATTGATAGACAATGAACTCACACGGAGTGAATAACAATCGATATTCAATAATGACATTTGATATTCAAACCTGTTCTAAGTACAATCTTTATACATATCCATAGAGGTTTGAAAAAAAATAACAATACAACTAAACAGTGAATAAACAATACATACATCGACATGTAAGCTCTTTCTTACTTAAAGTTCATTTGCATCAAGCTCACGATACGTATTTACAGTTGGAGTAAATAACAGGTTTCCTCTATGTTTTTCCCCTTTTGAACTCACATTAAAGATTTGTGTATATAATGTATGCATACAACTAAGTTTTCATCGCTATTCAAGTTCCGCGACGACTAGAATTTCATTCATATACCCAATATCACCTTTATACCATTGCACTGTATTCAGAGAGGTATCTATACGATCTAATCATAAACCAGCTTTTCTTTCTCTGCATTAAAAATAAACACGGGTAAAATATTTAATTCAGACATAGGCCTATCGACCTACATGTATTAGAAATGAAAGCTTTACAACCAGGAAAATAATGGACAAAGATCAATACGGCCTACGTGACAACACTAGACGCTAACATATACTAGAATCTTTATACCCGCTTGTTTAGTTCAAGCTAGTGCCTATCGTATCCGCGGAGACTCGGTCATTGACCTGTAGCCGGTGTAGTGTTGTTAGTCGGCTATACCGATCGACCGCGCTATCGTCGGCATATATAGGCCTAACCATGGGGAATATCTGTATCCCCATACAATCAGCAATCTCAACCATTTAACTATAGCACTTTCTACACTCAATACATATATTTCCATTCAGCATTTTTTTGTTTGTTCGGTTTTTTTAATTTACTTTTTTTTTGTTATAGTTTTTTGTGATATGGCCTTCTTTTACAAAGTGAAAGGAAATACAAATCCAACATTCCCTATTTAGAGATAGGATTCAAAGATTTATTTTATGCTGAATAGTCTAAGTTATCCCATCGTTTCATTTTTGGCAACAAAACAAAAGAACGACACAAGGCTCACAAGTGAAAACAACAATAATGGTTTGTGCGTTTTGGGGGGGTGTCACTAAGTACTTCTGGCAGGGGCAGGTGGTTCGAAGCGCTATTAAATTTAATCCGCTTCTATGTAATATCCCACCATGATGAAGGTCGATCTCTAATCTGCTATTTGCGATTTTATCTGGTGTTAGCGACTACTCGTCTTTTGAGGAACTGGCCCCTGATCATTCATACCCTGCGACACGACTAAACTCGTACGTGTTAGTTAACACACGATTGAAGTACATGTAGGACACTTTCGACACGTGGAGATTGATAGAAGCCATTTTCTTGAGTACTTTCTTGGTTGACTAGAAAAAAAAAAAAGATTTAACATTAGAAAGTCCTGTGATGCTACGAAAAAAAATATTTACTTTAAATAAAGCCTTTAATTGATTGTGAATTTCGTCAACATATTGAATATTCGTAGTTGAAAAGGATAATATTGAATAATTTTCAGCTAAAATTGAGATTTTATGGACTTCGACGGGCCTATAATCAGATTATCGTCTCCTCAAAACGACTTCTATCAATTCCCGAGGTGATTCACATCTTGCAATGACAACATGTAGGCCTAAGGCGTCTATACAAGCAGGGGTGGATTTACCTATATGTGTTGGCTCTTGGCTAAAGTCAAAAGTGTGCCCCCAAATGTATAGTTATGCTGGCAGATTTCCAATATCCTCATGCAGGTATACCCGTGGGTCAAAGGTCAATGACCTACTATGCCTATTGGTAAATTCGGCCATCAAGAAAAGCATGTGCATGTGGGGCATACAACATGGTGTAGCAAAAAAAAAACAAGATCTTACATATAAGCTTACACGTATATTGACATGGATACATCACAAGAAATGTGAATCACCAGAGACACATTTAACAGCTGGGAGAGAACCACAGTGCAGTCTGCTCACACAAATCAATAGATGCGAATAACTTACTTATAATATAAACTATACACTATACCACGTAAAGACCTATGAAAACTTCAGAAATAAGACTTGCCTCTGAATAACATATAACGTTGAATCTGTATGACCTTATAACCCGGAAAGACATTTTTAAGCGAGTCTGGTACTGCTGAGAAATTATTGATTTTGATATGAAAATGGATGTCGAGTCTAACCCAAAAGTGTAAAAGGGAGAAAACGATATGGTTTGTGTAAGGGTAAGGCAATGTCATTTTAATATGTTTGAAGATAAAGTACCGGAGATTGGTAACATTCTGCAATTTCTAAAGGTTAGTAAGCTTCAAGCAGCACAGCTAATACATCATCTGCGAAACCAGAAGTACTTTCATGTATTATGTAAGCCACGTCTCCAATCGTCAATTAATCGCCAATGATAAAATACCATCTAGAGAGACTTTCATAAAATATTGATGGAGGAAGTAATAAACACTTACGGAGACAAACCATACAGACCTGATGAAATTCTTAACTGTACTGATATTGTACAGTTAAGAATTCCATCAGGTCTGACCAAAACGAAAGAAGGTATAGGCCGTAAATTTTTAAATGCAACACGCTAAAAGTTAAAGGAGGTTTTCTTAATCTCTCCCACTCTATTAAGTATTTTGACCTTTCAATTTCAAGCGAAAGCGTAGACAGCTAATTAGCAGTGACGTGTGAGTGAAGTGACTGGGCTGTAATGATGTGACCACGTGATGTATAAAAGAAATAAATAGCATAGCAAATAATCTGTACAAATATAGTTAGAGAAGAGAAAAAGTGACGAAAATATTGAGATACATTCAACAAACAATATATTATATCACAACATCGCAAAATGCAGGGATACTCATAAAAAAAGCTGAAAAGCCCAAATAAAACTTGTAATTTGATCTCTAACAAAAGTATTATTGTTTATCACATGATATATATTGGTAACAGAGAATGACAATGTAAAATTTTAAAAATAAATGGCAACAAATGGTATATATGCATTATGTATAGGCCTATAGATTATATCTGGATCATGTACAAATTGAACCTTAATTTAAGAGCAAATTAACATTACCGTAGACATATAAATGGAAACTGTTATTTTCACAACCTACCTGGCTCAATTAGTACACCAACCTTTCATATTTAAATATATACAGAACACAATAGGCTTAATTTGCCACTAAAATCACACTGCTTGATTCCATCACAATATTATTTCTAACGGACGTAAGTATTAGATCTCTATTACATACTGTAGCAGTGAATATGTCCAACAACTTGCATAATGCATTCTAGTAAAAAAAAACAATATATATATATATTCCCTACAATTCTCTATAAACACTAAAACACGATTTTAAAAAGTTGATCACCGTAAGTCGATTTATCATCCATATACATAGAAATAATCTACCTTTGTATATCCTAAGTGATACGCGACCATTACACATCTTTTCTAAATTGTCCATGATCTCTTGCCATCGAATACAAACAAATTTAATACTACCAAATAACACGTATATGAAAGCGCTTTTCGAAATTTCAGAAAAACAATAAACAAAAACTGAAAATACCTTTTAGCAGTAGCGCGACATAGCACTGAAAACACTTCTGAGTAAATGTGTCATAAAAAGTGCATCCACGAATCGTCGTTATCAGTGGGAATTGTTTTGGCAAAACACTCAAATACGTAGTTTTTACCATCGTTACTATCCCAATAACACTCGTTATTGACATTGTATGAAACAGCAAATTGTAGTTTTGAGCCGGTGATGAAATTAGAAGGTGCCACTATGCTAAAAGAGAATCGGTCGGTTGGACCATCACACGAGTTTTGAACGTAAGATGCAGCGATGTCATAGAAACTTTCCCAGTTATTAATTGTATATCGAACCCGTACAATCTTATGAAAGCCCACGTTAGAGACTCGGACAAAGCCTGTAATGGTCAAATCAGTAACCAAGGCATTTTCTAAACACACTTTCTGATTCAAGACTTTTCTGATGAAAGTAAAAGAGGCCCCCGGCTGTGGGAAAGTCACTGCCAAGTACACACTACCTTGTCCTTTTCTATCCTCTACTAATCCAACCTGAAGATCTTTCATCGCCGATGAAGGAATTTTTGGAGGTGAGTCCATGTTGAGTATATGCCTCACCGATTCTAAGTCTAGACCCATGGCGTCGGCAAATCGCACCACTTTTTTCCGATGTGGTGTTCCCGGTGGCGTTTTGTTAGTTTTCAGTGAGGTGGACTTTCGCAATTCAGTCTTAGTAAAATTAAATTCCCGGTCTTCGAATAGCGGACTGTCCGAATCGATCAATTCGTATATCGATTTTTCCGAATCGACATTGGATAGAGGAACATCGTTAATGGCAATCTTCAAGCCCGTATCATGCTTCTTTACAAACGGTACTATGGCTAGGGCCCCTATTTGAAGGGCTATTTGTTTTGACGTGGTGTCTCCTTTACAAGCTGTGGGTTCCATGGGAATTGTCTCGGTGCCTTGGGGGTCATTTGTCTGTGCTTCTGTCGGAGGCTGTACCAGCTGATCGGCTACAGCGACACTCATTTCTTTTATAACAGCGCGAGCATCACTGAACTCCGTTTCAAGTCGTTCTTTCATCATTTGATCGTCTTCATCGGGGCTATTTATAGAATCTACTGCAAAATCGTCGCTGCAAATCGACTGAACACTGACTGCCTCGCCTTCCAAGGAATCTAAATCGTCAAGCATATTAAAAAACACTCCTTCTTCGCTGTCCCCAGTGTCCGAGTTTGAATTTTGTCTAACACATTCGACAGGTCTTGAAACAACTAAACCCTCGAATGTTTCGGCCACCTCGTCGATTGATGCGCTCTGCATATCTGTCATTCTCAGTTCACCAGATAAATAAAATATATCAGCCCGATTTTGAGGGGTGTGACAATTTATTTGCTCCGGTCGCACAATTTGAGTTCCAAAGAAATTGGCAGACACGCTGAAGGAATCCCAACAACCGTCTTCGATGTAGGAGAGATTTCGAGGAAGAAACTTAGCAAAATCCTGATCGGTATTGTGACTGACAAGAGGCAGAACATCTGAGCTTACAACGCGAGGCATCTCTCAGTCCCAGCGGCACACTGGCAGTCTGTAACACCAACTTCCCACATGTATACATAGTCTCCGTAACGTCTGCATCGGAACGATTCACACTAAGCACAGGGAGCGATTGTAAAAAGTTAGTCCTAATATACTCCTTAATCCATTAACATCACATGTTGATGTGGGAATGTACACATAAACTCCGCCTATTCGCCGTAAATAGTGCTCTCTGTGTTTACATTTAGTTCCCTTATCAAGGTCAAACAAATGAGAAGCCTCCAGTATATTCAGTTCGCTTCTCTGCTCTAACGGTCGGCCGGTTTTTTAATGTCAATCTGCTACAATAAGCCCGTTATATCTTGAAAATGTATGTTGGACTGTCCAAGTTGCCGTTCCTTCCCTCTTTTTGAAGCCAGACGATTTTTGAAGGTGAAAGACGGACGTCCTTGCCGGCATAACACGTTCCCCAGCACAATCGATGTCATTCAGTGAACTCCATGTGGTGATGACCCCTTGACGTCATAATTAGGACGGGACCGCCCACTCGTCACGTGGTCTCATTTAAAGCTGAGGAGCTTGATGTAAACATCATTATTTGCTAATTGACGTAGTTCTTCAAACATGTAGTTCTTGATAATTCGAATAATTCTTAGAATATTTAGACAATTATTTAGTATACTTCACATTACTTGTGTTAAACAGACACTAGAAGTAACCTGCATTATATAGCAATACTGTTACTTCGGCACGATTAGCACAGACAGTGACGTATGGTATAGGCCTTCATGTTCTGCGCTACTACCCCGAACACAATGAAGTGATATTTTCCGAATGTGACAATGAATTCGCAATAATGTTGGGCTTTATGCGATCTGTACCTTATATACAGAAATATGTGTTGTAAGAATTCCCCTTTTTTTCCCCTTCAAATAGAAGATAGGCTCTAAGAACCAGTTGACTGCTATGCAGCTATTATATATTATCAGAAGTCTATCACTTTTGATATTTGAGATGTTAATTACGTTTGATATAAGATGTAAAGGAAATAAATGTTTCGAGATGGCTTGTATGCTCGACTTACTTCTACACAATTTCATGCACCATTCCATTTAAAATATATTCGAAAGACCTACACGTTGGTAAATAATTTTTTTTCCATCAAAATAAATTACTTTCACCCTCAGCCATTGCGAGATTTAAAAAACTATTATTTGTTTTAAAATTTTATCCATTTAAATACTACTACTGCCTCACATCGAATTACTTAATATTTATCTGGCTTTTAGTATTCTAGCGTGAAGTATGAAATGCACTTAGTCTTCGTCATCAAATGCGTCTTTCTACTTAAAGTATGGCGAAACGGAATTTGTATTTTGCACGCATGAGTGAAAACGTGATTTCTTTCGTTTTGTCTTAACTCTTTGTTAGTCAGTATTGTTAAATCCTCTAAAATGGAACATGTCAGGTTACACGAGGATTAGTTGTGTGTACCTGTTTTACTGCAAGTATATGGGAAGTTGTTTAAAGTTGAAAAAAAGTTCAGCTATAGAGCTGTGTACAATATCTACCAGGCCCCACTTGCACAAGCCTCCTTAGGCTTAGGTGAGTTTAGATGACCTTAGCACTTAAGGTGATACTTAAGAGGACAATTTCTCGTGTTTAATGCGGTTTCATTTATATGACGGTGTTTTACCCAAGCATCAGTAACACAAAAACAACCACATTATAAGTGTAGTGTTTTTCTATGCTTAAAAATTTTCCTCTAACGCTGAATGAACATACATGTCAATGCTTAAAAAAAAAAGATGCCGTTTCAGCTCTTCGCGTCAGAAGAAGGGGCGATATTAATTGCCTTTTGGATCCTCGTTAAATCATGCACCTCAATGTAAATAAGGCTAAATTAGAACAAGGGTTAGAATCAGCTCCCAGAAGAAAATACCACAATCGCCCTGTAACTGTGTCAGGCAGGTCCTC
>JARFOD010154529.1:0-12315 GCA_031763545.1 Mopalia muscosa | reverse complement strand
ATTTGTTTGTGATGTTCTTTATTTGTGTCCGTCGTCATATAAGTGAAATACCCTTGAGTACGACGTTAAACACCAATGAAACAAAAACACATCCTCTCTCACCCCCGGACCGCGTGGTCATAATGGCACGATACAAGACAATGGCCACATTACATATCAACACTGGGTTCATTCTGATATAATAAATTGAATTGAAATACAAGATGGAAGACAACATACAAATCTTGTCTCGCCGCACATTATTCCAAGGAATGGATATGTCCAGATACCCAATCAGCCACCCAACAATGATTGCAGAAGACGCTGAATAAACTCCCATCGCCGATTTGGTTCAGCTTAAGCCACATGTATTTGGATTTTCTGTTTGATACCTTGATGGATTGATTGATTTTGGTTTAATACCGTACTTAAGGTTATGTAACCCATACTGGCAATTCCCCCTCCCCTCAAACTTCAGAAAGGTTAAAATTGTTAACATTTACTTGTAACATTACATGTAAGCACAATACAGATTATACAGTCGATATAGATAGCCGCTCACTTGCCATTCTTTAATTCAAAGTTAATTTCATTATATCGTGATATTACTTCACCCACATAGTTTTGTATCCACTAGGTTTCAACTGGGAACTAGTTATAGATATAGTTAATTCCTTTCATATTACAATATGACCATCATGACCTAGCACCCAGTTTGATAATCACCTTATACAGGAATTAACATTTGCACAGAAATCTAACATATATCTATACTTCCTTGGCCTAAAGACCCACTAAGAGAAACAAAATTCTAAAGAACCAAATGGTCAAAGCGAAACTAAATTCCCCCTCAAATATCGGGTTTTCGGGGTATTTTTGTTGTCGTTTGTTTTGTTAAACCAAAACCATACCGAATGTCCCGTTTGTCACATATTTATCAAAACATTAAATATGCACCATGTAAATGGTCAATGCATTCTTTCGAGACGTCTGTAAAAAAAAAACTGTATGTATATCTAGCTGCCATTTTTAATATCATCTTAAAATAACACAAATTATTGCAGCTAATTTTTAACACACATTGTATTCTTAATGAACATATTTTGTTATCATTTTTGTGCAATAGTCGGCATAAGTAGCCCCAGGCTAGTGTTGTATTGTTATCTAATACCCGACTTTAAATAAAGATTGATTTGATTTGATTTGTAGGTTACTCATAACAACTCGAAATTAAATTTTTTTGAGAGACTTGTCTTGGAGTTTATCTAGAAAGTGAGATAATTCGTCGATTTTAATTTATCACTGGGCATTTCTTTGTCAGTGTGATAGTGATAACTGAAATATATAGTTTTGATGACTGACAAAGCAGGCCTAGAATGTCTTGTAAACGAAAGAATAGTTATAGAAGCAACAAGTTGGAAAGGCCATTGACTTTTATGATACTCTTACGGACAACACATGCAATAGATACATTTCAGACTGTTTTCCCAACAATAATAAACACAAAAAGTATCGTCTTAGCCGTCGTATTTTGTATGTTTGTTTGTTAATTTGGGTTTAACGCCACACTTAATTTTATTTCACTCACACGACAACGTACCAGCTCAGTTGGTTAAGGAAACAACCCCAAATCCCCTGAGAACCAACAAAAACATCACAGGACAAATACAGGACAGTACAAAGACTTCCTCTATAAGGGACATATCAGCTTCGTCTTTAGCTCATTAAGCACGAGGGCAACAGGAAGCTCCCTCCAACCACCCGCCTGAGCCCTCGAAGTTAAATACACAAGCAGGAAGATACGGATCGGAATACCACTACGATTAGTATTAACATTTCAAGTTGATGAAATGTATGTTTAATATGTATCATATGTCTATAGATCTACCAATAGTTCAAAGCGTGGGATAACCGGAAACCAAATACAAGTAGCAAGCGAATGAATCACACTGGAGTAAGGATTGTTGAGCAGTAATATTAACGTAAATGGGCATGAATTATCGTAGGTTTTGAGTTATCATAATTCGATGACAATTATTTAACGGATGTTAATACGGAAATTTATAGCCCACTCGTGTCGTTATAAGCGGAAGTAAGTAAGTGGCTGGCAATGTTATAATACAGTACATGGTAACACTATATATTTCTGTGGTATTCTTTTAAAGGTTTATGAATTGTGATTATCACGGCTACGAAATGCCCATATATGGATAATTAAAGGGCATATATATACCTAATAAATACATAAATAAAGATAAACCGCATTTTCATACAAAACGATTTTGATATAACAAAATTCATATCGATGGTGACATGTGTCAGTTAACATAATACTGGCGGTGCATGGCTATTCAAGCTGACACCGATCACCTGCTGATATAGCTTTGGGATATATGACAAAGGTTTTCACACAGGTCCGCGTCTGCCCACTCACCCTATACATTATTGTTTGAAAAATTGAAATTCCGATGCATGTATGAGAAAAAAATGTACTTTTATAACTGTGAATATGGATTACTGAGGTGGTGGTGTAGTGTTGACACTTCGATATATCTACAAATCTATATTTGAAGGAAATAAAGGTTCTTGTCTTCCCCGAATGCTTTAACTGAGCAAAGAGTTAACGCAAGGATTTAATCCTTGTAGACCCTTTATTGTATGCGTTTTGTCTCTGATGCCAGTAACATTTGGTATACCTTTATTTTATGCGTTTTGTCTTTGATGCCAGTAACATTTGGTATACCTTTATTTTATGCGTTTTGTCTTTGATGCCAGTAACATTTAGTATACCTTTATTTTATGCGTTTTGTCTTTGATGCCAGTAACATTTGGGTATATTGTTTGTTTGTTTGTCTGTTTGTTTGAATGGTGCATTGAAATCGTATCGCGTTTGGCTATTTACACATTTTCCTACGTAGATGTATATAGGAACCGACACGCAACCATATGTACATGTGAGAGAAATAATCATAACCCTGTAAATAAAACCCCAATGAAACATTCTAATTCAGTGAGTGGCAAAATTAATCCAATCCGATTTCACTCCTTAATATAAGAACATCGTTATTCTGTCTTTATCGTGTAACTCGCACATGCGTACAGCGACGCTTTAGAATTGTGGGAGGTTTTTTTTTTTTTTTTTTTTTTTGTATTTAACCATTAACCAAAATCGTGTTTAACAAAATTTAAAACATTTAGTGCAGCTCAGAGGAGTAAACCCCACTTGGTCCTGTGATGCCGTTTTAAAACTAGGTATGTCTGTTTTCAGCACTCTTTGCAAAACTAGTTCATTATATTACCTTGTTATGCTTTACTTTGTACAAACTTTTAAACAAACTAACATGCATGGGTAAGGTTTTAAAGTATAGCTGCAGATGGTCCACTTGAGAATAAAAAAGCATATTTACTACTAAATGACAAATATCGTAAATGTATATAGGTCTGTTGTACACAACCACTGAAATATATATGTTGTTCGTTTATTTTATTGTTTTGTCATTGGTGCGTTTAGTCACGCCTGAAATAAAAACAAAATACTCCAAACAGAAAAAAAGAGTTAATGCCTTAATGGACACATAAACACAAGTTCAGAGACGGATCGTTTCGCTCTGATTGTTTATGATATGAATTTAATAAAATCAACAACTGACATGTAAACCTCATAAGGCTAAGAAAACCAGAGCTTTACTATACAAGTATATAATACAGGTCACTAAGCCATAGGGCATATATATATTTCTGGTGAGAGAAAACAAAAGCGCCCAGTGTGTGTGTGAATATTTTGATTAAAACTGTCGTCGTCTTGCCTCCAAGATAATGCATATAAACCAATTGATCGTAAACAAGGACAAGGTTGCGTACTGATATACGGTAGATTTCCGTTAATTGTGCGGTCTTCGTCCGGCAATTTACAACTGTATAAATACACCGGGACTATGCAGATACAGATCCATGCAATTTTTTTTAAAGGTACTTACGATTCTGAAGTTATTCTTAAGTCAAAAATTTATTCCATTTTATTTTGAACACATTTGCACAGTATAAGCTTTTAAGTTTATGTTCATAAGCAAGACTAAACATAAGCAAGACTTCAATTGGTATCGTCACAAAAAAACTTAATTGTGACGTGACGTCGAATAACGAAGTTTAAAGGTATTCCCAAATTAGTTTTAAATCAGATTGAAAGTGACTGAATTACAAATGTTATAAATATACTATAAACTATATGTAAAATAAATCCCGAACTTTTTTTATTCACTTACAAACTTGGGACTTCTTATACAAGTCATTTGAGCTGTGACGTAAGCAGGGGAAGCTCCATTCGGAACATTCTGTGGGGGGATAAGGGCGACTCCATACGGGAGATATACGAAGGATTACTAGATAAGGAAATACAAAATGGTGGCAGGAAAATTTAGAGAATGTTCAATAACAAACTCTTCTCCAGATGGCTAAGCGATGGTAATATTGGTGATATGAAAATAACAAACAAAGGGCTAATACGAATTGTGGAACAGAAACAGATAGACTGTCAGCAATTGGCATGAAAATTCCCTGTACCAATATGAGCCCCAGGTCGACGATGGTGACACGGACAATATTAAAATTTATCCAGATATCAGGCTTTCAGTCCTCGCAGCTTCATAAAGAAATTTGACCTGATTTAATCTTTCACCAAATACAAGGCAACAGGAGCATTCTGTATATATTTATGGATGACGCAAAAACACTGAACGGCGAAAAAGTCTGTACAATGATAGAATGGCGGTGAGGTTTCCATTGATACCAGTTACTTGGTTAATTCCCCTGGTGACGTCACTCGAGAATCTCTGAGGTGTCACTCTCAATAAAAGTCAGATGTTAGAATCCATATGTCTCCACAAGTACACCGAATTTTTTAAAATGAAACAAGTTGCAAATCGTTCAGTGAAATTTGGACTATTTTTTATACGTTTTGTAGGTATCAACCATTTTGGGAATACCTTAATACACCTTTGAACAACTGACCCCAGGATTTTTCCTTGACGAAGAGTAGAGCTCCGCCAAGTGACTTCCTGTGAAGAATACGATGTAGCGGGTTTTTTCTGAAGTTGAAGTGTGCGCAGGGCAGTTAGATGGTACTTGGATTTTTTTTCAGAATGTGTGTGAATATGCTGTAAGCCTTGTTGCAATTTAGTACGACGTCAAACCCCGACCAAACAAACAAACACCCTTATTGCAATGCTTGATAGGATGTAACGCTGCATTAAATTCTGAACCCTTCAAAAAACATTGAATTGGTATATTGAGTTTATATTACAGATCACCAAGTTGTTTAAAACTCCTTCCAATACCTAAAAAGAAAAGGCCAACACGAAACTTCGAATTTACACCTCAGTTTTATGGGGATTTTTTGTGCAAATATTTATACTTCTTAATTAAAACACGCCCAGTTGATATTTTTTAACGGCATTGAGCAACAAGTGTCGATATGTAACTAAGCTAGATACACCCGACTCGAGGCCGTGCATGCTTTTTCTAATTTTATCCGGTATACAAAACTGAGTTACCTTGAAAAACAAAATCTGTCTTATAATTAAAACATGTTTCAAGTGGTTTGAAGCTGATAAATCACCTGGTAAAATTAAATTCAATTCTTGTACTGACATGACTTCTCAAAAAAATAAGTATAAACGTATCAGAACGTATCAAATAACCAAGAAGACAGAAGGGAAGTAACTCAGTTAACACAACCTTGGTATGGTCAATTATAAATTAGTAACTTTGATTCAGAAGGAAGCTAATTCAGTAAAAATACAACGGTACAATATGTAAACTTCTTGCATGAGTGACTTAGAGTCTATACCGAATGAGTTATAGATTATTTTATAACTATAGAGTAACAGTCACAAACGATTATGCCTAATATCCCAGATAGTAGGCCTACATAAAGAGTTCGTATATACATATAGGGTATTAAAACCTGGATGAGACTGAATTTTAATTGACAATGAGTCGTTTCAAGACGAGGCAATTTCCGGCGTAAAACTGTTATAGTATATAATAGTACTAGTACGGCTTTATTTTGTCTCTTAAGCTTGCACGGTTCATTAACACGCAGAAACATGTATGTACGTATACATATTTTTCTGACTGACGACATGCATGTGCTACATTTTTTCATTTATTTGATTGGAGTTTAACGCAGTGCTTGGGCGATTTCGCTCACATGTCACGTGCTTTACTAATGGGTGGATGAAACCTCCCTCGATGCCACAAGACTTGACTTTACAAGGCTATCACAGGACGCACTACCAAGATATCACAAACAGATCGTCTACATGTTCCCCCTTTATCCCTTGGGGGCCGGTTGCTCGAAGCTCAGTTAAGTTAACGGTCCGCTAAATGACGTTGTGTAACAATGAATTTCTATTATGACGTGACGTCCATTTCTTTGTGACGCGACGTCGTCTAACTGGTTGTTAGTCTAACGGAGCATTGGACGGAGTTAGCGACTAATACTCTTTCAAGCAACTCGAAGGAGTATTAGTCGCCAACAGAATGAGTAAATCACTAATACCGGATTAGAGATAGATGTACAACATGGCGTGATGTCATCTAATAGACGTTTAAATTTAATAGCGCTTCGAGCAACGGGCCCCAGAGCAACAGGGCAACACTGAGGAAGCTCTCTCAAACCACTCGCTGTATTACACTGGTATATTCATGTTGACCAATACTCCACTTTAAAAAAAAAAGATAAAATAAAACCAGAAATAAGAATGACACATTAATAAATACCCTTGAATAATACCATGTCAGTAGAATGGGCAGGACTGGCTTTTCTCAAACTGTCTCGCGTTACTTGTCATGTACAGGCAGTCAGTCAACGTGTTATCTTTAAGGTCAGGTGATGTTTTGCGTGGAATAAATGAAAATAAAGCCAGTAGTGCACCTTATTGAATCCCAGGTAGAATACTTACATGATAAACATATGAGAGTTTAATTATTTAAATTGCATGAACTGTAGGCCTACTCGACAGATGACGAATGCCTGTGGCATGGACATATACCTACAAGCCTGTCTAGATTGAGGATGTCACAAATGCTGTTAAAAAAAACTAAATAAAAAAATACGAACCAATGCTCATCGATATCACCATCGAATGTCCAGGAATAAAAACAAAATGATTTGTATAATTAGTCGAGTTAGGTGCACTACTCACTTTTTATTCTAGGCAAAACATCACGTGACGTTAACGATAACACGTTGACTGACTGTCTGTACGTGACAAGTAACGCGAGAAACTATGATAAAAGTCAATCGTGCACCTTACTCGACTAATTATACAAATCCTTTTGTTTTTATTCCTGGACATTGGATAGTGATGTTGAGAATGGCCAGAACAGTGTTACTGCGAACAGGGTTAATGCGAACAGGGGAATTTGGGTCATGTCATTTGGGTCCTTCTAGACTGACTGCAGTTGTTTACGTCGTATCGAAGGCCGCGGCCGTTTAATTGGTTGAAAACCCCCTTCGAGGGTAACCAATCAAAGCCTGTTAGAACATTTGGACAAGAAACAACGGATAGAATAGTGTAATTGGATGTTTAAAAGTAAACCTTCTATAGACAATCCTCGAAAAATGGGTATTTGTTTATTATAAAGGATTTGTATATATCCGACGGTGATTGATAGTACATTGCTATGGGTGTGTCCCTGAATAAATACAATGATAAACAAAATTAATAATCAAGAAAAAACTTAAGTTAAAATGTAAATGCGCTGGAACTTCCTCTATTGTGACTATACTACCCTGTTCAAAGTGTACATTACCGGGATAAAAGGTGCGAATTTAATACAAACATATGTTAAATACACTTTAATCTTTATTCATATACTTAGCTTACAACCTGAACAAGAACATACGAGCTTCTCTTTCTAAAATTAGCTTATATTTCCGCATTCATGCATACTAAAAAAGCGTTTATATTTAGACTTGTTTTATCAGTTAAATTGATTGTTTTCGCCCCTATCATATATCTACATCTGGCCACATACCTGTTCAGGTGTGACACATTTCGTTGCTTTTAACTGTTTATAGAGTGATATTGATCGGGTAAAGATCTACAGTGCAGTAGAATGCTAGTATTGTATTATGTTCATAATCATTGTGCTCTCTTTGTGAATCCTTAAACATTAAAAATTATCCATTTAATTTAAACAAGGCGAAAACAAATCTGACTTGTTGCGCTTATATTTAATTTTGTTAGATAAACATATGTATGTACGTTTTCAAGTCAACGGAAATGTACACAGATAGGGGAAAACATATCTTCGCTAGCCAAGAGTTTTATTCCGAGCTACTCGGCTTTACAACCCTTGGCGGATTATTCGCATATAATCGGACTCCAAAACGATTGATTAGATGCGTGGGAACTTCAACACAAAAAAATCAGATGTTGTGCAACGAGAGGACTCCGGTAGTAAAAATGACAGTGATTGTCAATAATGAAAAAGGGATATCATCGGAGTATCCAACCAACTCAATGAAGATATTGAATATGTAACCACCCCTACAGACAACAACAAGTTGAGTTTATCCGCCAGGGGGGTGTAGCTGTAATTATATTTCTATAATGCAGAGTAGCTCGGAATAAAACTATTGGCTAGAGAAGATGGAGAATACTTATGTCATTAGATCTGCTCAATATAAAGCAAGTTCCTTTATCGCTTAGATTAAAAGTTAGGTATCAAACTTTATGTTGGTGAAAAAAAATCATTCGAAATTTTAAGTACAAACAACTAAATGGGAGCCTATGATTTAGTTTTCCCATGATCATAAATTCAAGTCGCAAAACTTTACTGCCTATTTCTGGCACTTCAGTTTTAAGCAGACTCTACATTTTCCAAAGTGTATTTCTAGAAAACTATTCATGATAGACACTTCACATTTGTTCAATTTTTACAACTTTATTCTAGATTTTTAAAAATATTTGCTGAAAGTTGTATTTGACATTTTTTTTATAAGACTTTCCAAGGTCGGATAGACAAAAAAATCAACTGGGATCGTTTTAATCAAATTTTTTTTTTAAATGAGACACAGTTTACTACTTCAAGGACTATCCTACTAGAGTCTTATCATTATTGCACTTCGAGAAATACGCCTTGTAAAATGCAGTCTATTTTTTCAGCGGATATTTACCCATGTTGCAATATTTTTAGAATTGTGGATTTTCACCACATTCACATATTTGTAATCCTGAGTATTCAAGCTTTCCAAAAATATATACATATATATGGTACAGTTTTATATTCTTATACATAAGAGACTAAATACAGCAGGTGTTCCGAAAATCAACCAAGGGGTCCAGCAAGACCTTGAGTAACACACTACTTATAAAGCTAGTACTGCCAGAAATCCGAAATTTGTCATTTATAAATCACATGAGACTCACTAGTAATTGTGTATTATCACCGCCACCTGATAATATGCCTACCATAACCGCTGTTCTCAATAGATATGCGGACATCGGCTCGTCCTCCAGTTAGAAATGCAATGCATATGTACATACTCATCTGATTGTATTGTATAAACTACTTTTAATCGAATTTTTTATTTCACCATCTAAAGCTTACGACAAAAGAAGTTGCACAGAAAATGAAAACAGTGGTACCAAAGTACATGCATTCTAATTCTCCTTCCAAAAAAATAATACCCGACACTATTGTAACTGACCTCGTTTGGCTCAACACCACTCTGTGCCATATTACAACAGTGGGGTCATACAAGGTGGCCCCAATAGTCCAAGGCTATTTTCTATCACGATCATTTAATATCTGATTTCTTTTGTAGCGGAAGGCATTATGTAAGTACGTTGGGTGTGTACAAATTACAACAAATTATTCAATCTCTGAATCAGCAAATTTTGTGCCGTAGCAGGATATATATTTATAAAGGTAAAGGAGAACATTGCATGCTCCTTGCACAGGAGGTTGCAACAAGCATACTGTTGTGTTGACGCTCTCAGATCAATGTTCCAGTGACATCGACGGCGATTTCTTTCACCCATTGGGCTGGCAAGCCGTCATATAAGTGGAATATTATTAATGACGGCCCCAGTCACATTCCCCAGGTTACGGAAAAATCTACACACAATCACCTCTAAGGTGTGGAAAGTCAGAATATTAATTTGATAAAATATCGTATTATAAAGGCCTTAACGGATATGATTCAACCTGCAGTAAGGTATACGGGCAGAAAATATGTATCTTTACAAGTGTTATAAAATCACGTGACCTTGATAGGAATGTCACGGGAATGGGCGTGACGGACAAGTTTTTATTAGTCACACTGACCTCTTTTTTTTTTAAACGAGACAGTCTTAGTTACAAAATAGTGTATTCTCTTGTTTGACCAACGCCCTTGGAGATGTAGTGATAATATGTGACCCGACACCACGAAATGAATCGCATACTGAAAATTCTGACAAAATATTTATTGCATAAATAACTTCGTTTATCATTCATCTACACAATAATTCCGATCAAAATCAAATTTGAGATATAAAAAATCCTGTTTTATCAGTTTTGTAAGGTATCGAGTTGCAAACAATGTATAACATTTCTCGCAAACTTTCGAAGATTTCTCGTTTAAAATGTCTCTTAGCAAACCAAAACAGATAGCAGATGCATTGAATGATATCCACAGGAGTAATTTGCACAATGTTGCTGATCCAAGTATTATTTTAACGACAATTACAGATTATTTTTTAGAATTCATAACCACAACTTCTAAGCTGATTTTCTAAAACAAAAATTGTTATATATTTCCAGCAGCACAAAAGTATCTGTAATAACAGTGTAATAAATCCGTCAATTTTCTAGATAATTACACAATTGTGGTATCATTTTAAGGTTAAAACATTCCGCTTTCCAATGGTGTATGTGAAATGTGAGTCTTTTGGTGGTGTCGGGCTACATATACGTAAAACGCATATAACATGGGCTGGCTGATAAACAAATGCCGAGTGGACATGTAGATTCAATTCATTTCGCACATTAAATCTGTATTGTCCACTTTCAGTTTAATTAATGTTAAGCAGAAGTCGTGCTTTTTAGCTTGGTGTGTAAATACACGATGGACAATAAGAAAACATTAATACATAAGCGACTGTAGCATATCGTCATAAACTTAATTTAATTAAACAATATGTATTAGTCTCTGCTGTTGAAGAAATAAAAGGCATATAAAAAACAGCCATTTATGTGACAGGTCAGATCGGATTCATGTTACGCCAACAAAACCAGATTTAGCTTGTAACCCCACCAAGGATATGACCACAATACAGCATTGATACGCAATGTTTACACCATATGTGAAACTTTACAGTGAGGTAACCCTCCGTTTCACTGAGTGACCTACTTGGGTGGTATTGTTGTTGCAGTTATTTTGTTTGGGTTTTGTTGTTGTTGTTATCATTATTGCTGTTGCTGTTGTTGTTCTACTAACATTAAAGGTCATCAAGTTCAAAGCTATATAATATCCAGCAATGTCCCATATATGTCAACTGATAAACCATATCGCTTAACTGCTAACAAATTCATCACATTTATAAATATATAATTTATTGCTTCATACATTAATATAGGTTGTGTATAATCTATCGGCCTATATGTCCATTTCAACATATATATATTCCTTCATTATGATGTATACCGTTTTAAATGGAGCATTTCCATATGACCCGGTCTGGGGACCACAGTGTGTGTAATTGATGGATATATGTTAAATAAATGAATATACATGCTTATAATGATATCAAGGCAAATCTGTCAACTGCTACATGTTTATATACTGTGTGTATTTTATTTTACGTATGATATCTCGCTGACCTAAAAGTCAACATCAAGTTCATTTATGATATTTCCCAATATGAATCCCGTTGGCACAGGGATGTTGATGAAAAAAACAAATGGAAGAATATAAGATGATGTTGTAAAGGATTTTACCGAGACAAGTTTTCAATGGATCCTGGTCTCAAGTTTCTAGGACTGACCTGTTTACATATCAAGATTTATCAAATGTCCAAAAGAGCCTCCGGTCTCTGCCTTGAGCAGTCAGCGCTCCAACCGACTGCTGAAGTGTGTTCGTGGTTTTCAATATAGAGAGATTTTGGTTTTGTGTGTGAGTGTGTCGTGTGTGCGTGTGTGCAGGGGGAGGGAGAGGGGGTATGCGGTATTAAACATTGTAGTTCGGAAGGTTAACTCATTAAAATCAGGCCCCGTGAGGGAGCGGGTGGGCCATGGCCCTGCAGAGTACTCTCTCGGCTTCCTCGGTCGATCGTAAGAGGCGAG
>JARFOD010154518.1:0-12315 GCA_031763545.1 Mopalia muscosa | reverse complement strand
GTTTGCATATATATACCTATGTCTCTAGTTAAAATTACTCCTGATGATGGTTTGATCAATAAACCGAAACGTTGAGTTAAAATGAATTCATATTGATTTATGGCCAGAATACTTGATCTGTTTTGATAACTTTAGGCTATCAAAAGCAGCTCCAAAGAATAAAGAAACAAATTTACATTACATGTTTTTAAAACTCTTAACTGATACATATTTCATTTTTTTCAGGTATGAATCTGTCGCAGCTGTTGTTAGTTGTGATTTTGACTGGCTCTATCAATGGTAAGGACTACTAATTATGTATTTAATGCTATTTTATATTTTTTTTTATTTTAATTGGCTGTTCCTAAAGATTTAGTTATACTATACTTTTAATAACATTTTTGGGGGGGCAATTTAATTGAATTAAGCCAAACCATAACCTTAATCTCCAGCAGAAGGACTTCCTTTCATCGAATCTTCTGTTTTTATTGGCTTTGCAGCTGAAAGAGTATTACGGAACAATACAAAGACCGGGCAGTTGGAGATTTTCTACAAAACACAATGGAGAGGAATGGTGACAGTTTTAAAGCCTCTACCTGTACAAAAAATCCAGGTGATCTGTAAAGCGTTGGGAATGCCTTCGTAAGTGTTTTACTTGATTCAGTTTGTGTGTGTAACGGAAATGTCATATGGTTTGCTGTTTTCTGCCGTTGGTATACAGAAGACTGCAGAAATAAACCAGGTCACGGTTTAGCTAGATACGGTCAATAGGGTCTACGGGGTTTTCCAGTTATGACATTACGACAACCGAGTGACGTCCTTTTATAAAAAAAAAATGTCGTCGGTGTACGGCAAGGGAGGGCCAATTCCCGATTTTAACATGGGCGGTCATTTGATTAAAACCGTCGCTGTCTTACCTCCATGCCTTTATGTACAACCGGCTTGGTCATAAACCAAGTGCCATTTTGAACGTCTACATGTAGTGATAACCGGTAAAACAGCGTAAATTGTGCGGTCGTAGCAAGACCAATTACAACTGTATAAATACACCAGCACTATGCTTCGATGTCGTTCAGCTGTACATCAATTCGATTGCCTTTTAAAAAACACCAGTCACAAAATCAAACAAACAAACAAATTATTAAGATACCAACAAATTTAATCATTTATAAATGACTACAATTTTTCAATTTTATGATGAGCTACGTTACCCATTTTCAAATTTGTATGCACCTTTGGCTTAGTGTAAAGGGAGAGCACCTTCGTCACTTCCTGATAAGAAAGTAATGGTGCGTATCTGCGTTCAAGCTAGATGGTACTTGATGGTTACAAAATGATGGGCGGTATAGGGAATATTGCCAAATAAAGTTAAACGCCAATAAAACCATATGAATTCCTTTTCCCCATAGCTTAAAATGATCCTTTTAGCAAAATTTACAATTTTAAATCTATATTTTCCTGGAAACCAACAACCCGCAATGTTAAAGTATAGGCTAGTTTCGCTTGAACCAGAATCTTGTCGTGATAACTTCGACCACGGCTTGATAGTCTGGTATCACTACACGTTAATTTATGCATAAACGATATGCCCCGGTTATCGTATAGTTGAATTTCTGATAGGTTAATTTTTAAAAAAATATTTCAAACATTAAATCGAACCCAAAACCTTTGTATTTATTTACAAATAAATTAATTTTAGGTTTATTTGCTGAAGTTGAAAAGTATTCAGTCCTTATGGCAATGTTTTCAATAATGAGGTAAAAGATATAAAAAATTGTAGAATAAATAAAAAAAAATCCATAAATGTCTGTAGGAACGAGAATTTTGGGACTGCATTATCGGCGCTGTAATAGACTATGTTCGGTGAGGCTACTAAGTGAATGTTCTATATGGACTTGAATCATTCCTCCTTTCACGCTACATGTCTTCTAATGGTAGCTAGAAAATCGAAATCTTGCCTACCTCCTTAACGCTCGTCTGTATGTCAAAGCTCGCACATGGCCTTCTTTACTCATAAGACTAATGTAGGTCATAATGGCAGCCAAACCGAGCCCTCGTGTATTTGTGTTTGTTTGTTTGATTGGGGATTAACGTCGTACTCAACGGTATTTCACTTATTTGACGACGGATCGTCAACTTCACACTGTACACAGTTTTATTACGGTAAAAAGCCGAGAGGAAACCTCGTAAAAACCACCCGCGATTGCCGTGGCCACAGCATGTGACTCGCTCATATACATGATAGTCGACAGGCCGACTCGATCCCGTGAACGGTAAATCGAAACCGGTTCAGTTTGGGAAGCGCACTCGCTACCAATAAGGCACGGCTGTGGGCATGTATATTTGTGATATTCGATTTTTAATAGACTATTCGATATTTGATACATTGAAATAAACTACATCATCGTGGTCTGTGCATAACGAGAACTAATGAATCTGGTATACAGGTGGTTTCATTTGTAAATTAAAAAAATAAAAAATCTCAAGACCGTTTGAAACCTCAACCCATAGAGAAACTTAAAAATTAGTTCGCCCTCCCTTTTTTGTAATCATGTTAGAGATAAAATCAAACATAGATATTGATAGTCTGACCGCATTCGGCAAACACCCTCCACACCCCTGGCAACAAACAAAGGAGGTAAAATCTCAGGAATCAATGCAAATAAATTACATCACAAGCAGATCGGCTTCATGTTTACCCTTAGTTCTAAGAAAAACATAATGCTCCCTCCCAAAACTACGTCTAAGGGGGAGGATGTGACTTCATGTTGCTCTGGTTCCACAAAGCGATCTTAGCCAAAGTTCATCTCAATTGTCATGACGACCAGTACTGAAGCCATTGTGTTGTCATGGCAATTAAGATCACCTGAGATTGCTTTTTAGAACGGGTCCCTTGTACTCTCTGGGCGAAAGGGAACCGTATCGCGAATCAGATCTGTTTGTTATGTCGTTCTGTGTCCAATGAGTGTCCTGTCTTCTCTCTCCAGGTTTGTTGCTAGTGTTGCTGAAGGTGATTTCATTCACATATTGGGCTGACACGCTGCCACCTTAAGTATGGCGGTTAATCCCAATCAAACACAAAAACAAACCCAACCCTTTGCCTCAAGATTTTATTATTTTTTTTTACCTTCTTCTCAGTCTAGCATGGACAACTCTGTAGACAAGCACATGTATTGCACCATACGCCTACTGTTAACTAGCTTACCATGGAAACACCATACAAGTATAAAATTGGGAAACACGATTAACAGTTCAAAAGTATTGCTTTGGGCCAAAGTCTACACTCTTAAAAATAACGCTTCTGTAAGGGTTCTTTAGAAAAGAGGGTGGTTGCATGTGGAACCATTACAACAAAAACGGTTATTTGATATAAAATGAAAGGGACATATGATTAGAGCAGTTGCTGTTGGTAGGGTTCATACAGAACCCGAAAGGGCTCCACCAGAGCCATGACCGAAGAACCTTTAAGGGTTCCATTAGAACCATATTTTTCTAAGACTGTATGTTTGAACGTAACGCCCTTTCTAACGGGATTGAGGCACAATGAATTGTCGGTGAGGTCTATGGCTTTACTTACTTTCTTAAACAAAGCTCAAAACGCTTTTTAATTTCTAGCTATTTCACTACTCTCGGAAGAAAATAAAGGTAATAATCAGCCACTTCTGTTATTTTGGAAACAAATATAAGTCACATAGCAATAGCTGGACCTTGAATTTCAGGCTAACATTAACCATTATTAAGAAAGTCTGTACTTATATCTAAAATTTTAAAGTTATTATCATAAGTTTGTTTTTCTCCACAGAGACAATGCTTGGCTAGACCTGCCCATTCACCCTCCTATACCGAATAATCCAGTGTCGCTCCATTTAAAATGTTTGGGTAACGAGACCAGTATCAAGGAATGTCCTGTGTGCGATGTACAAGAACAGACATCGACAAACATGCAACCTATCTCCTTGCATTGTGACGGTAATGAGCTTTCGGACGAAGTTACCATAAGCTTTTAATATATCCTGATTAATTGGTGTTTTACGTGGCGCTTGAGGATGCATTCCAACAATAATTGACACTATTGCAACCATAAAATGTTAGGTGTTTTGATACTGTTGAAAAGTTAATCTTCCGCCTGCGCTAAGTAAAGAGGGCATACTTACTCTCCAAACACGCCGCCCAAGCCAAAGAGCAGCTTTAAAATAAATCCCTGTCTGTGTGCGCGCTGTGTAAAGGCCAATTCACACCAGACGCCACGTGACGTCGCGTCGCTTGGGTCTTATTCACACTAGGCGCTGCATGACACGCTTCATTCGTATGCTTTAACATTGGCGGACTCGCTCTGGCAATGACGTCACAATGGAAAAGAATAACGTCATAATATAACGTAAGAGAACGGGCGACAGCAGCGCGACTGTCGCGCGACACTAGCAACTAGTATGAACTTTATTACATAAAAAGTAGTGTTTTACATTAATTTCGGGCAGCGCGACAGTCGCGTCGCGTTTGGTGTGAATTGGCCTTTAGTGCGTTCGAACGTGCGTGCGTGCATCTATTCTGTTTAATTGTGCCTAACATTTTACCATATCTGAAAACCACCGAAATGAAATGAATATTTTGAATATGCTTTTATTTTCATAAATGTTAAGAACTCAAAAGGTGGTTTATGTGTCAATAAAATTTAAGTTCTCCTTATTTTCAGACCTTCACATGAGTCTTGCATTTGGAGGTACATATTACGGAGCAGTTCAGAAGTTTCTTGGTAGCTCTCCTCTTCTTGTATGTCCAGGCAAATTTGTGGACGACAGACGGTTCGCTCAAGTTGTCTGTAGGACAATCGGATTAAACAGGTATACATGGGTTTAATTTTAAAAACTTTTAAACACGCCTTTGTGATATAAGTTCCAAGGGAGATGTTTAAAACCAACTTTAAATATGAAGCTGTTCAAGTTTTCTATGTGTAAATAACCTAATTCAGTGAAGGCAAATCGGTGAGCATTTGATCTTACATTCTTCATTTTCACACTATTGGTTTCTAGTTCACACGCCCTAAATTTGCTCCCAACTGTGCCTAAGGCCAACAGAACGACTGGTATACAAATGGTACTGAATTGCTCGGATGAGGCCCCAGCTTCGGAATGTTCCATTCACATAGACAACTTCCACTTGACGTGTAAACCTTCGTTAGAGGGGTACGGAGGTGTTGTTTGTACTGATCAGGGTAAGTAAGAGTTGTTTTGCGCCAAACATAACCAGCGTAAATCATTACGAGATACGCTTTTTTTTAAATATGAACTGAAATTACATACATATTACACACAACCCGTCATAATGCATTTTGAAGTGTTCTTGATTTCGTCCTGTATTGGGATACTTAACACGCATGGAGTGTTGGACTAGCTTATTTTCCTATTTGCTTTCTTGTGTCACTCTTAAACTAATCGTTCCTGGCATGTTCGCTGGTGTCCACAATGCTGTCAACATCCGACAGGGCAAAATGTGTTCTATCCGTATACTTCCTCGTGTGGTTAATTAACGTTGAGTGCATGGTCTTTCAGTGGTGTTGATATATTATCGAACTAAATCGGTAGCCCAGACGTGTCCTGGTTCCTCTAAATAGGTACACTTTTTGGATACCTTGTGCGATCGCCTTGTTATAACAAACTGTATTGGATTCTCGCTTTATATGGAATTTCGGCAAACACACGCCAAACAAATTTCGTGTTATTGGGTCTCAAGCAACACGAATTGGACAGATCAAAATCACTTCTTCGTGGTAATGTTTGATAGCCATGGAATGTTGTGAACGAATGATTTAGCTGCTATTTTAGAGATTTGTCTAATAGACAATCAATGGGATCAAGGTCACCCAGTAATAGCTATAAATCATTTTAAAAAGAGCAAAACAAATTTCAAACAATCAACTCCTTAACACAATGCATATGTGATTCCATAAAGTAATTTACAGACACCAGAAAGTAAGTTCGAGCTTATAATACATGGCTTTCTAATACTGATTAAATCCAGAATACCGATCTTTCTCCACAGCACCTCAATATCGGCTAACTCACATAGATAATTCTACCGGTATTGGGCGACTCGAAATCAAAGTCCGTTTGTGGAGCACTGTTTGTGCTAATATTATTGATGATGCGTTTGCTACTGTCGCTTGTAGATCACTCGGCCTTCCAAGGTAAATTATTAGCTTATTCTTTGTGTATAATATATTTGCTGAGCTTGGGTAAACGATTGAACACATGTTTGTCATTTGAGAAGTTTTAAACGACACGAAGTCAGTACAATGTGAGGAAATCTTGCATTTTTTATTTTTATTTTTTGTTATTATTTTGATTTTTGCAGTACCAATGCCCAGTCATTTCCATACATGTACAAGGGAAACGCCATCAGCGGAATGCATCAAGCCAAGTGTATAGGAAACGAAAGCTCTCTTGAAGAGTGTCGTTCTCGATGGGGAAAAGGGTGTGAATATAACGCGTTCCTTGGGTTGTCTTGTTCAAACGGTATGTGATTTAATGGAAAGACGATAAACACCAAGAATTCTATTCAGATATACGATTATTTATGGGTTTTTTATGATTAGTAATTAAAGATTATACTTTGTACCTCTCTAATACAAGTATAGCATGTGTGATATAGGAAATGTTTGATTTCATTTCAGTTTGCTCGTTTAATTCATTGCACGTTTTGGGGGCCGTCAGAGAGTTTCCTTTATCTTGCATTTAATCCATTGAAACTTATATTGTAGCCACACAAGGAGACCTGCGCTTAAATTCCCTCAAACATGGACGTCTTCAGATCTACAATAAAGAACAATGGCTGGGGATTTCTGTGAAAGATTCCACATCTTCAGGATTAGACGAAGCTACGGTTATATGCCGAAGTTTAAACATGTCGACGTTAGTATGTTGTATTGTTTGTCTGAATGGGGAATAACAAAATATGAGTAAAAAAAGTGATGTTAAAAGAAAGATTCATTTTGTTTCAGCTATACATCCTTAGTGGACAAGTTGTCATTTCTGTAAGGCCGAAGTTTACATAGTGTCTTGCGGGTGGATTTACTAAAAGTTTGTGTGTATGTGTGTGTGTGGGGGGGGGGGGGGGGGCGGGGATAAGGAAGCTTTTTGTGTTTATCTTTTGACTAAAAAAGATGTCTTGATTTCTTACGCACCGATTACCTACCTCCAATTGGTTTACTCTGATTAGGGGGTTTGAATTAATTGGTTGGCGTTTTTCACAGAGCTTAAATTTCATTTGAATGACTGCAGCATTGCTAGGCTTACTCATCAAACAAACTGCCCTTTGGTAGAGGGCTCTTGGTTAGGGTAAATACTAAAGGTAACCCTGAAAGACCCCCAGAACCTGATCATAACCCTAAACAGACCCCTAACGTATTCCTGGACATAACACTTTTATTGACGTTATATCGTACAGGACGGATGTGCCCGCTAAAGCCTCATCTTGAAGTGACCACGCAAAACAGACTTATATTGTCTACAGTAAATGTATTGAGAAAGAATGGCGTATAACGCTTGTATTATTACTGATTAAAATAATGAAGAAACATGTTATATTTTTCTTGCCAGGATTGCAGTTAATGGAACACGCAGTAACAGAACGGAGAGTTGTTGGTTAGAGATTGAACGTTGTTCCGGGAACGAAGCCAGCATCATGGATTGCGGAGCTACAACAATATTAAAATCACCTTTCCATTGCCAACCATTCAAAGTTGTATGTGGTAAGAATTAAACTGTATAATGTGCATTTCACTGATATGTGGTAGATAATGATATATATTGCTATGTCTTCTAAGGGTAACGATTAATCCCACTTACCATAAACAGGAAAGGTCGAACTCAACAAGTTACTGGTAAATTAGCTAGCAGTAGTTAGCAGGTCCACCAGTACAAACTTTTTTTAAAAAATATGCTCATAATCCCAGACAAATCACTTTGGCCAGCTTTATACTTTAGTACAGATTTTGGTTGGTTCGAGAACTTTATTATGTTTACAACAAATATCTGTTGTTTTCATAGCAGAAGGCTACATTTCAAGTTTCAAGTTAATCAGTTAATTTGTTACAGAGTGATCATGTTCACAACACAAACAGACATCAATGTTTTAAAATTTGATTGGTTGAATTCAATCCCATCCGTTGTCTTTAAGGCAGAAATCTATATTTAAAGTTTTAAGTTAATTGTAATCGTGGACAATAATATGACAATGGTATTATTGTTGTGCAAAGATTTGTATATATACTCATTTACTGTTCCACTGCAACACAAATGCTTTATTCAAACTATGTGTGTGTAATCGTTTTAATGTAGCTTTCATAGAAGTAAATAGATAAACCGGAATTTGACTTTGTATATAATGTATATTAACAATTAAAAGAAAAAAGCCGTCTGGTGGGATCTAAGGGGTTAAAGAATAGACATTGTTTTTACTCATTATGCGATCAGTATAAGGAAATTCGAATAAAAGTTTTAAAAACACCATGGAACATAGAAAACTGCATCATATAAAGTGTTTTCCCTCAGTGTTTTGGACTATTCCATTCTGCTAAAGGAGATGTAGGTGACGACTTTCGAATGGGAAATTTTATGTCAGTCTTTAAAGGGATTGGTGCAAATTAAAAAGTCGATCAAGTTTTGTGTTTAACGTCATACGATCTTAAAACATAAAATAATAACTCAGTAGATGTTCTCCGTCCAAATTGTGTACCATATCCTTCTTTCGTATCATAGGTGATGGAGAAAGGGACTTTCGAATAGCTGACGATGGGAAATTTGAAGTTAAACGTCTAGGGGTTTGGGGGTCAGTCGCGGCAAGGTTTGCATGGAATTTCAGCAACTACTCAGCTTCCCTTGTTTGTAAGGCATTAAATCAACCAAGGTAAAATCAATTTAACTTAATATTTGAGAATTTATTTAAAGAGTTTGTCTACTTTTACAACAAGACATCGATATAATTGACTGCTGAATCATGCGCTGCGTCGGCTCAAACTGATCTTTATTTCATATTCTAAACTTAATGAACATAATTTTCGAAAAATGAAAAAAAAAACCAACATTGAGGAAAAGTCGTAATCATTTACTGTCAACAGGTGACCATTTCTTCTCGGATGCAGATGAAATTAAATTTGGACAGATCGAGTTTTATCAAACATACGGTATACTATGCTTTTAGACATATGCCCTTTTCCATTATATTTAAGCACTCTGGCGTCTGTGTCGTACAGGCCGAATTCACCCGCCCGGACAGGACCTATATGGTACACTGGCATAAATTGCAGATCAGATGCAAAGTCTATTGGTGATTGTCCCTTAAAATTTGATGGCTCCTATGACCACGATTTCGACGTTTATATCAGTTGTCAAAAACTAAGTAAGATTTTTAGTGTATCAATTTGGGCCCTAGGCTGCAAGCTTATAATTCATTTGTCAAGGGCAAGATGTTTTTCCAAAAATGTGGCAAACGAAACTAAACGAGACTAAGCACTCCTAAAAAAATTATATCCTGTTTCTTTGTTTTATTGGGAATTACCCTCGCACTGAAATGTATTCCACATATATGACAACGGATTGTCCACTACACCCTGCTCCTCACCTAATTGCGGTGGAAAACCGTAGAGAAACCTCAACGCCCCCCCCCCCCTCCCCCAACCAGGATTGCCAGGGCCATACTGTGTGACACTCATATACCAGATGGTCGACAGACCGATTCGATCACGTGAACGGTACATCAAAGAACTGCATTTTGAGCACGTTAGTTCGATGTCGGTATAATCTCTCTTAATTAATTCCTCTGTGTCGAGGTCAAAACTAGTATGGTTGGTCAGTTGCCTCGCACAATGTCCTTCAGACGTTGGCGATTAAGTAACACTAACTTGTTATATTCAGTGGACACAAACCAAATGATGTAAACAAGGCAGCTGGAATTGCTAGAGTTTTTTTGATTTTTAACAAAAATCTAATGACATACTGTTTATCATTAATTGGTTAGTTGGCTCTTGATCTGCTTTTGTCGATTGTTTGAACTATGTAGAATAAATGCAACTACCGGCATTTACGTCTATTTGAGTCCTTCGAATATGATTGTCGCTTTAACATGTTTTGTGACTTGACATGAACAGATGTATCTTCTGTGGAATACGCTCTCTCCAAGATGGAGGTACCGGAAGTCGGAATACCAAAGATGAGCATCAATGGGGAATGGGGACTTTTCTGCACTTCAGGAACAGTATCATCCGAGCGGCATTATACGGTGTTACAAGTTTTGTGCAGAAGTATGGGCATGAGAACGTAAGTACATAACTATGAAAATGTAGACATTGAAAATGACACATGTCTAGGCAACTTTACTCATCCATAGAGAAAACTGTTTCATGTATTTAGATAAAGAGCAATACAGATGTTTGCCTTATTTGCAATAAATATAATACGTTAAGGTCGAAAATCTCTGGACTTTCTCTGTAAGTATTTGCGTTAAGATCAGCGTTACACCCTTATCCACAGCTAAAAATTCCAGTTTTGTTTTACATGACGGAAATCATTAAATGGTAGGACCTACAATCTCATTGCAGTATGCAATATCTTTTTTCCAAAACACTCAACCTTCACAGTGGAATCAGTGAGCATTTAAATTTATCGTCAGTTGTTACTGGCCACGTGAGAACACGTATTGAATCTGGTTTTCTGACTGATCAGCCATTGTACAACCAGAATTTGTTAGGTCGAAAACAGTTCCTTTCTTATGGATCGACTCTTTGTTCATGTTGTTGTTGTATTATTGTTTCATCAAAAAAGCTGGGCGATAAATACACTGTCAAATATTTTCTGACATGTATAGGAATAATATTTCATTTCGATACCAGTCAATAAGCTAAATCTGGCGTGATTCTCCTGTAACTGTAGTATTATCACTACACTCGGCCGTGATAGATGTATCAAATCATAGATTTTGATCGCGGAAAGCCTAGTTACCAGCGTATCAACAAATTCCTAATTCTAAAATAAATCTAACAGCTTTATAACACAAAAATTAAGTTTACGAGAACACTACGTAGTAAACCCCAAAACAGATGAAAAGTGTTAAACCATAACACAGCCTGGACTTTGGATATCAGTTGATTTGAAAGAAATCATGTGATAAGTGCGACGCAAACTCCACATAGCCTGGCCACAAATGGCTCAATCAATACCTTAAAGTCACGATGATTGGAAAAATAATCTGATGGTCAGAATGGTTGTGTGTGTAGATCTCGAGAAAGTGACTAAAAGACACTCAAACTTTGGTCGACCTTTACTCTTTGAAGTATATCCAGTGTTAACAAAGCTACGGGAAATAAATAATTACGATTTAATTAAACGAAAGCGTTGAAATTTAAATCGTTTTTCATTTTTAGAGATGGTGCAAGATTTGTTCGACCATATGTAAATTTTACACGTAAGGTGGACACACATAAAATATGGTTTGATGCAGCCTTCCTCAACTGTACGGGGAAGGAAGACTCGATTTTGAACTGCATACATCGGTATCCCGGAGACGTGGACTACAGATATCTTTGGGGCTGTAGACCTCTCCCGATATATTGCGGTATTTTAATTCTTTATTATTAAAACCCAATTTTTAAGCTTCAACATTTTTATCAATTTTGTCATTTCTACTTTTTATTCTATTAATTTTCGATTTTAACGCTTTTATTTTGCTTATGTAAATTCTTGTCATGTCTGAAATCTTAAAGATGTAATTTCATTTAACACATGTTGAACTATATCCCGCATACGTACACATTTTTTATTATATGTGCTTAACATATGGAAAATATTCACATGTGAAAAACAAATTTGCATTTCGCATATGTCTGAAAGAGGTTAAACTGAACAAACATTTTGAGAAACGGTTTCTTCTGAAATTATGTATACGCTGAGACTAGTTTAATATAATCTATTGGCCCTCAACTTGGGAGACTTCAAGTTAATTACGTTTGCGCGGAACAACTTTGTTTACAGAATCTCGAACATAGTGCATTCGTTGTTGTTGTAAAGTGTTAGTCTGTTATTTGGGGATTATATTGTTTGTTTGTTTGTTTGATTTGTGCTAAACGTCGTACCCAAGGGTATTTCACTTATATGACGACGGATTGTCCACTTCACAAAGTACACAGCATAATTACGGTGGAAAACCGGGAGGAAACCCCGTAAAAACCACCCCCGCGATTGCCGGAGCCAGAACATGTCACTTGCTTATATACCTGATGGTCGAAAGGCGGACTCGAACCCATGAACGGTAAATCGAAGCATGTTCAGTTCAGGAAGCGCACTC
>JARFOD010154507.1:0-12316 GCA_031763545.1 Mopalia muscosa | reverse complement strand
CACACACACACATATACATAACAAATATTTAGGATAAGGATGAGGGAATGTTTAGAGTTAGGTAAAAGGGGATGTTTAGGGTCAGGTTAAGAGGGTTTTTGTTGTTAGGTTACGGAGGATGTTTAGGGTTAGGTCAGATGGTTTTTAGTGTTAGGTAAAAGGGGATGTTTATGGTCAGATTACGGGGGACGTTTACGGTAAGTCGAGGGGATGTTTAGGGTTGGGTTGAAGGATGTTATGGCGAGTTTAAGGGGGATGTTTAGAGTTAGGTTACCGGGGAGGGTTAGGTTAAGGAATGTTTTCAGGGTAAGGTTTAAGGGGATGTTTAAGGGTTAGGTTACGGGAGATGTTTACAGTTAAGTTAAGGAGGATGTTTTGGGTTAGGTAAAAAGGGATGTTCAGGGGTTAGGTTAATGGGTATGTTTAGGGGTTAGGTTACGGGGGATGTTTAGGATTAAGTTGAAGGGTGTTTAGGTTAAGTTATGGGAAATGTTAAGAGTTGGTTCAAGGGGGATGTTTGGGGTTAGGTTACGGGGGATATTTAGGGTTAGGTTACGGGGGATGTGTAGAGTTTGTTTAAGGGGGTGTTTAGGGTTAGGTTAAGGGAGATGCTTAGGGGTTAGGTTATGGGGAGATGCTTACGGTTATTTTAAGGGGGATAACAAGGGTTAGATTAAGAGGATATTTAAGATGAGGATGATGATTTAAATGGGATGTTTAGGGTTAGGCTAAAGGGGATGTTTAGGTAAGGGGAACGTTTAGCGTTAGGTTACGGGGGATATTTAGAGTTAGGTTTAGCGGATATTTAAGTTTAGTTTAAGTGGGATGTTTAGGGCTAGGTTAAAGGAGATGTTTAAAGTTAAGTTAAGGAGGATATTTAGGGCTAGGTAGAGAGGGATGTTCAGGGGTTAGGTTAAAGGGGATGTTTAGGGTAAGTTGAAGGGTGTTTTGGTTAGGTTAAGGGGAATGTTTAGGGTTAGGTTACGGGGGATGTTTAGAGTTGGTTTAAGGGGTGTGTTTAGGCTTAGGTTAAGGAGGATGTTTAGGGTCAGATGACAGGGGATATTTAGGGTTAGATTACGTGGGATGTTCAGAGTTGGTTTAAGGCGGGTGTTTAGGGTTAGGTTAATGAGGATGTTTAGGGGTTAGGTTAGGGGGGATGCTTACAGTTAGTTTAAGGGTGTTTAGGTTAGGTTAACAAGGGTAAGATAAGGATGAGGATATGTTTAGGGTAATGTAAAAGGGGATGTTTAGGATCAGGTTACGGGGGATGTTTAGGGTTAGGTTAAGAGGGATTTTTAGGGTTAGGCTAAAGGGGATGTTTATTTTCAGGTTACAGGGAATGTTTTGCGGGGATATTTAGGGTTACGTTTAGCGGATATTTAGGGTTAGTTTAAGTGGGATGTTTTTAAGGCTAAGTTAAAGGGCATGTTTAAAGTCAAATTAAGGAGGATGTTTAGGGTTAGGTAAAGAGGGATGTTTAGGGGTTAGGTTAAGGGGGATGTTTAGGGTAAGTTGAGGGGATGTTTAGAGTTAAGTTGAAAGGTGTTTAGGTTAGATTAAGGGGGATATTTAGGGTTAGGTTTCGGGGATGTTTAGAGTTGGTTTAAGGAGGATGTTTAGGGGTTAGGTTATGGGGGGATACTTACGGTTATATTAAGGAGGATAACAAGGGTAAGATTAAGAGGATATTTAAGATAAGGATGAGGATATGTTTAGGGTAATATAAAAGGGGATGTTTAGGATCAGGTTAAGGGGATGTTTAGAGTTAGTTTAAGTGTGATGTTTAGGGTTAGTTTCAGTGGGATGTTTAGGGTTAGGCTAAAAGGGGATGTTTAGGGTCAGTTACAGGGAACGTTTAGTGTTAGGTTACAGGGAATATTAGGTTATGGGGGTGTTTAGAGTTGGTTTAAGGGGGATGTTTAGGGTAAGGTTAAAATGGAAGTTTAGGGTTGGGTTAAATGAGGGTATTAGGCTGAGTGTTAGGCTCATGATTGTTAAAAATTTACCTTTCGTCTCAAGTGACGGATATGTGGTTCAACGACGTTACTTAAAGGCCTTGTATTTACGATAAATGGTATCTATTTCAGATTTAAGTTTTAAGTGCCCTATGTCATACACCAGAAATATAAAACAAATCAGTTGATGAAATTGTTTAGAATATAAAGGGATTAAACAGAATTGGTAATCCAAATGTATTTCAAAGTGTTGAAACTTTTTCGAAAGCATAGAGTGTTTTTAATTCGCACTGGAGTAAAAGTAACTTTCCAGTATTATGGAAACGCTTCACATCTTGGTTATGTTAGTGTCAGTTAATATTGGAGTTCATCGCCGTCATACAAGTGAAATACCCTTAAGCAGCCAATCAATGAATCAACCAAGCTGTGATTGTGTGTATGTCTGGGAAAGTTGGCCAGCGATCCGTTTCATATATTAAAATATTAAACAATATTAAAAGTTTGAATATCGGTGGTATAAAGCAGTAAGTTTGTGGTTGATTAACAATATGTTACTCTGCTTGGTTGAAAGGGAGCTTTCAGTTACCCAGGGCTATACAATAGGGACAATATACACCGGATCTCCGTTTTTGCCATTTTTTTTTTTTTTGTGTCTTGTTGTTAATAGTAATGTCAAAGGTGGGTTTCCTTCACTCATGGAGCAGGCATGCGGACATAGGAGTTAAATGTTTCTTTACCAGTACACTACGTAAGATTTGTTTTGTCACACCCGGTCGTCTCCAGATTTTGACTCGAAAAGCTAAACAGATAATAGATTCGTTATAGACGTTTATCGAAAGGATTACGAACTTTAACGATCATTCTTTTAGCTTATGCGACCCTTGACATGTGGCTTATGGCGCAATAATTTCCATGACGGTCATACAAGTCCGTAAACCCTTCAAAAAACGCCAGCGACTAATAATCTCAGATTATTAATCCTAAAAGATGAATTGGTATAAAGCTCATGCTGTAAGTCCTAGGAAGCCACCACTTGTAATATTGGGCTGCATTAATAAATAGCAGCTGGTTTTGATAACGCGATTGCCACCATGGATATAACATGAAACGGAATGATGCTAGAGTGAGCCAAATGTTTCCAGTGTGTGGCTACATTGTTGCTTTATGGACGTGTGTCGTTTTGTAGCAGACTATATTAAGGGATGGAGAAAAATACTGTTTTTAAAATCGGCAAAGTTTCAAAAGTAGTGCATGGCTTTTGATTTCACAACGATTCTTGTCCGAAAAGAATGCAAATACCTAATTACCTTTTGAGCGGCATAAACCTTATTCGTTATTTCGACATCAAAATACGTCTCTCTGTATACGAGGCAACTTCTTATACATTAACTGATGGGAGACTCCAAAGTAAATTGTGTCGCTCTTGATCATATACATCAGACAATGGCGCAAATGTATTTTGCATTTTACCATATTGTCCTTACTGCCTTCTTTACAAAATGATGCAATTTTTTATATGAATCTTTATTTCTTATTTACACGTTAAGCCGAGGCTTATATTGTGTAACACAATGATAAATATTACATTTGGTACACATTTTTTACAAAATATAATATTCCATCGGAGAGATGGCATGGATACTTTGTCATGTCATTTAGCATATCAGATATTTAATTGTTGTCAATTGTTACTAAAAAAACCCCAATTTTATCGAATTAAATATAATCTTGTAAAGGTTTAAATAGATGGATACTGTTGACCGCCGCTGCTTCTTACTGCTGAACGTACACTAGGCTACAACAGTTCTGAACAACACAAAAACATTGTGGACGCCAGCAAGTGTCGCAACGTATATTACTAATAAGCTTATAGGAACCTTTTGGTGCTTTTAATAAATGTACACACAGCTGTTGTGATTGACTCGTTTATAGTAAACGAGAGCTCAGGTGAGCCATACAAGAGAATTGATGTGGATAGTATATCATCATATCCACTTTGATCCAAGTACAAGAACATTATCTGTCTATGTAGTGAATATTGTTTCATTCTAGCAGATAATGAGTGGCTTATTCTGAAGCCGAACCACACATACAACCTGGATAGTCAATTAAAAAATTGTGGACGCAAGGAGTTCCAGTCTCTAACGGTAGCTGGGAAAAACGATTTAAAGAATGAGGCTGTGCGACCAGCATATGAACTAAAATTAGCATTTGAACCAGTTGGGTATGGTCTTCTTTGACCAACAAATCTAGGAAGTTTACCCTTTAAGTTTGGATTAACGTCATGGTGGACTATTTTGTAAAACTGGCACAGTCTGTAAAGACGACGCTGATGTAGTGCAATAAAGCCAGACTCTTCGTATAGCAATTTAGTGGATACGCTTTTAGTAAGGCCTGTAATACAGCGTAAGCACTCTTTCTGAAGAAATTATATGGCTTTGCATTGGTCTTCAGTTATATTATCCCACAATGTGTCAACGTATTCTAATCGTGGTCTAATAAATGACTTATACATGATTTCTAGGCTATGCCGATTTAATACATATTTTAATCGTCGGAACATAGAAATTCTTTTATTTGCTTCAGTTAATAGATTATCGATACATGTGCTCGTTCCAAGTGGCTTTGCAATTAAATATAACCCCAAGATGTTTGTGTGAGTGATTTTAGTGAACTTTAGTTTGCTACAATTAAACCTTCAATTACTACTAAAATTCCGTCTTGTGTAGTCAATTTTCTGACTGGGCGCTCACCGGGGGCAATCTAAACAGTTTAATGTGCTTTTCGACTCACAATTTGTATGTGGTTGAAGTTTTACTTAATGATAAAAAGTGGGCGGTGCGATATTTATGACGAGGTGTATACTAAGCTAGTGGTAACATAAAAGTTCACTGAGCGTACTGACTGTTCTTTTATTGCAGTGTGTCTCTAAACATGGTATCTCTGCATTGCAGTGTTGACGAAAACCCACTGCTTAGGTAATGCTAGGTCCTAGTTACAAATAGTTAAACTGGAGTAAGTCATTTAATTATGCAGTAACCCAATTAAAGTACCGTTATCACAAATTCCCAGATGCGTGTTGTCTTCACCACATGTTCAAGGGTAGTTCCGGTGAGTAATTAAATAAATTTGACTTTACCAATAGGCATTTGAAATAACAAATATGTACTGGAATCACAAGGTTGTCGCCTTATCAATCCACAGTCACGTTACGTCATGCTTAGTCGCCTTATACGTAAAAGTTTTTGTGGGCATAATGGTTTCGTGGATCTGTGTTCTATCCCATGTAATAATTACAAATACGAACGAATCTGTTTTCAAATAATCATTATTTATTATACATAACAGTTTAATTCTCTGATCGTCCGCTTGGTCATGGTAATATTATTACAGCCGATGCAGAAATATATTGTTAGTTGGTTGAAGTCTTTACAATAATTTGACAAAAGGTCTTTTAAATTTTAGTGTAAACAGTTTGCCATATATGGTGTTGTTTGTGTTCCAAACGGAAATAGGCGAGGCTTATTCTTGGATATGTATTGAATACAACTTCCTATCACACTTACTTTTTAGAATGTTACACGCCTAACAACGAAACGTGTTATTTTCTCCTTGCTAGCGCACTTCACTGCATTGTTCTCGATGATACCTTGGTTGAAGCCCCTATCTCAAACAAACTAGTACAGTGTACCAATAACTGTGAAAACTGATCGATCAAAGAAAGAAAAAAGAAATAAATCCCGGCGATTCTTTCCGAATGTTACAAGAATAAAGGTTGCGACATTGTACCGGCCTTGTAAACAAGCTCAGTTATTGTGAACATGTTTGGTATCAAAGCGCGTAGAATGTCAAGGCCGTGTGGTTATTTTTGTTGAACTTCCGGGATATACTGGCTGCTGGGATCAGTGTGAATGCATTGGGAGATTACTATTTTAACTTGAGCTCTGGTCGCTCCAAGGCAACACTGTGTTGGTCTTAAATCACAGATGAAAAGGGTATTGCACGTTAGACTTAACCAGGGTTTCAACCTTCGTAATGCAGTGTAGTCGAACTATACAACCTTCTTTTTCTGCTGGTTAGTCTAAGGCGGGCTTTACTCCGTACTTGAGGCTACTTCATTTGTATGCCAGTGTGTCGGTCTGAATGAAACCTTCAGCGATTACAGTGTTTATGGTGACACCAGCAAAAAAACATAACGGTGATAGACATGTCATATTCACAGTGCAGAACTCCACTACAAATTGCTCTGTAGGGTTTACTATCAGATTTGAATCGTCGATCTTCATTGTTAAAAATAAAGCAAAGTTAGACCATGCTGAAATCTTGTCCCACTGACCTGGAATGGGCACTTAATAACGCACTATAGGACACAAACAGGCAACGCACGTCTGGAATACTGTGGGGAGGGGTAGTCGAGCTAGGGCGACAGCAAATTGTATATGTGAGCATTTGTCTCCACTGTTTCGTGCCCCCATCCTTTTCAAATTGATTGAGTCATATATAAATTGAGTTGAACCAACTTTAATGCACAAAACATTATTAAATATGACACATTGGGATTTAGATTAGTTTATTAAATTTTCTAATATTGATTAAAAAAGAAATGAAATCAATTAGTGGCAACACCACTTAATCCCATTACATATAACTTAATATTGGTGATATTTCAAATTGAATCCGTACACTTGTCTCTTGTGCTGATGCCTCATTTCTTAACTTTATTCAGCGTCAGTTCTGGGTAAGAATACGTTTTCCGAAGCAAAATGACGTTGGTAAACGTGGGAGTCAGCTAAAGATTTTCGAAAACAAAATACATTTCCTTGTTTTTTCTTCCCTTTTTATTTCCCGATTGATAACAATAATTTTTTTCCTCGCATCAAATTTAGCCTACAGAAGTAATAAAATTCTTATTAATAATATAGGCTGATTGTTCCTGACAGCAGTACACGTCTAATCAACCGTTTTGCTACACGAGGGCCTGTATCGAGCATACAGAAAATACCTGACCCGTATATAGTCTCCTCGCTGGTAAACTTTATGTCCAACAAGAAGGAAACACCAAATGAGCTTGGATACGATGTTTTTTTTTTATAGTCTTCCACATTCAATTAATAAGAGAAGAACACGGGAGAAATATTGACCATCTCACAAGATTCATGCCCTCTACACGAAAAAAGATAAGGATTTGAAATAATTGTCCTGGACAGATTTGGGAAAATCGAAAATGTCATTTTGACAAAGTCTGAATTTCGTGTATAGCACTGCGCGACTATTAATCTACTTAAGGTGGTTGCTTTTTGTGTGCCTTAAAAAATACTAGTGATCGCCATGAGAAAGAAGCACTTCAAATATTGGACTTGGAATTGAATATAAAGCAGGCTACATAAATACGGACGATATCAGATTAAATTTATTTTTAGAAGTTTCAACTTAATTAGCATTCTTGTCAAGAGAGCAAATTACCATAATTGCTAGGGTGTTTTTCTTTAAAAACATCACGGTGTAATTGAATTGGGAAAAATGATTTTATAAACTCTGTTCTAATATGGAAGATGATATCAATTTAACAGAATTATACCCTCTCGTGCAATTTCCAGAATTGACGTTTTAAATGAAAATTCTGCCCTAAATATTTCATTTTGAGCAAACATTTTTCTGATACTTTTCGTAGAAATATATATAATCTTCCTAAAAATTTGGATTAATTCAAACACCAATTGTTTCAATAGTAGATGTAGAATAAAGTCACAGCTCTGAGAAATGACAAAATACACATGTTAAGTTTCTATATTTCGGTTTATTAAACAATCGTGATGGTACGGTTTAATAAACCTTTATATAGAAACTTAACATGCGTGTCTTGTCAATTTATCATGATTGTTTAATACAGACGTTGGGAATCACAGTAAATTGTAATTCTTTAATAAAAAAAATTTAGCAATTTGAAAATTAAGGCACATTTCGTTAGCTTTTGATATAAGATTATACTTGTTTAAAAGTTGGCATACAGTGCTGTCTCCTAACTAAATACCTTGATTGCAATAACATCTTTAAAGATTGTTTTAAGGATGTATATTCAAACACTCTAATAAGTTAACGTCAGAGAAACACGCTTGTGTTTAGCAGTAATCACATTGGCTTACTTTCAGATCGATCATATCCAGCATTCCCTGTAGAATTTTTTTGTACACGATCAAAAGAGGTTGTAGAAGGGGTGAGGCAATATTGGGCAATTTGCTAACGACTTAATCAGGTCAGGAGGATTGATCATTGTGAATACTGAGCATAATTTGGACAGTGTCTTGTGACAAAATCGAAATATTAGATTCAACAAGGAAGGTAGTTCACATTGAGGCGGTAGATATATACTGAATTCTGATCAAGTGGAAAATCCTACAAATTGTCATTAAAATCTGCACCTATTTCTACTTTTGAGGGCTTATCGGTTTGTATTTGGTGTGGTTTGGTGTGCGTTCGTTGCTCTGAAAAAGGCCATGAGGACTTCGACTGCAACAAAGATAGTAAATGCTGTGACTGTTACTAGGCCTCCAAAGACTAAAGTTTTTCATTAAAGAATCCAAGTAATAAGGTCAGATGTTCAAGGATCATCCAGGTCATAATTAAACCAACGCCAGGAAGAAAGTGTCTGTCTTTAGCGACATAACTTTCCTTACGTGGCCAACTTGTGATGATCACCCTTCTGCTGCAAACTTGAACATCAGATATTCTTATACTGTGATTCCCACTGAATAATTTGACACAGTGGACCAAAAGTCACAACGGAAAGATACGCATATTGAGTAGATATATTTCTGTTTAATAAATCATCATCAGGAATGAAAAGAGTCAGGTAGATGTTATATGTATATATATAGTACATAGATATTCTTATCTTGAGATTTTCTTACCGTGATTTATATGGCAACAATAAGAGTTTTTTTTTAAGTAACCTCAGAATTGACATTCAAAATATATCGAATGGATTATGTTTGTTTCTTCTGGCTAAAGATCCTTATTTAAGGCTCTCTCGCTACCCAAAACATGATTAATACAAAATGAATCAATCTAATAGATTATACATTTTAAAATTAGACAATGAGTTCGTAGGAGGATCTTATTAAATTATAGACAAATACTTATCTTTCGGGAGCCGAAAGGAATACAAAACCATTCGATAAACAGGCTCACGGGGTTTTGGTAGACTATATATGCGTATGCACATATTACACAGAAGAATTTATGTATAAAAAAGTATCGAATGACGTTTTTGTTGGCGCTGTTAACTTACTAATTGGAAGAACGTGGCTATGCTTTCTTATGTGGATTAATAATGCCTTGGATAGATTGGTTTGTCTTGAGCTCTCTATACAGGTACCATAACTGGGGCTTCCAGACGACAGGTGAACACAGCCGATTCTTCCGTCTTTAATGTTTATCTAAAATGGGATTTTATAAATAAAAAAGAAAAGCATGGGAGACGTCAAGCTTTTGTTTTATGAAAACACTACCAGAGTCTGAATTAAGCAATGATCCTAGGAAATGCTCAGAAAGATCTCCCACCTCAGTAACTGTGTAGTGCCGATGAGTGTAATAACTATTACGCTAAGCCTTTTTATTACACTAAGTGGTGTTATCTACATGTACAAGGTCCAGCTGCCTAAAACACAAAAATTATCAGTATCACACTATAAAAGTTTTTCGTCGTGCTAATGAAGTAGCCGACTTAAACACCACAGCCTAGAAAGGAACAGGTCAATGCCTACATGAAATAGTATTACTTGTCGTATTTCTGTATTACTCCCAGGCGGGATACAATACATAGCAAATAACCCCCAATGTCACCAGTATACCATTACCAAGCATAGCGCAAGGGGATAATTCAACACTAGGGAATTCCAAGTAGTCATTTGTTTTCTCTAATAGCTCATTTCTTGGGAAATATACTTATTAAAAATTGAAGTCAGTACAGTAGTTTTAATGCCATGAACCAAATCGTGGATATTCCAAGTAGTTATTTATTTTCTCTAGGAGCTCATTCGGTGTGAAATTTAGTCATTAAAAATCAATACAGGTATGCTTTTGTCAATCCCATAGGACAAAACAAGTCATTACTTTCACGGATGAACTCGTAGAATAACTCCTCCAGTAGATATCGTTTATAGATAAATGTCACCAGCAGATCTATGTGAAATGAGATTGTCTCTCTGGATATTCATATCTTACAACCAAAAGCACGCAAACAAAATAATAAGTGTATTTCCCCAGTTTAAAGACAGCCACCAGCAGCCTGACTAAAGGTCAACGAACTAATATGCAATAAACAGTTGTGGCGTAATAAAGTTTTTTGGTCGCGGAAAACAAATATCTCCGAAGATACCTTTGAGAGTATATTTTCTCTGTATTTTGGATATTTTCTTTAAATTCTGAGTGTGGTGGGTATGTTTTTTGTTACAGGGAAAGGTCAATTTGGAGCGGGTAGGCATTAACAACAACAACAACAAGAAAATACAAAAAAGACATCCATATATCATGTTTGTCTGACGATTAGACTGTAATTTACTCTTAAATTAACAAACTTTGTGGATTTCAAACTCATTATTTGTTTTCAAGCGCCTCTTCTCTAGTCGTAGTTTTAACGAAACAATTATTACAACATAAGCAAATCTGGGGATTCACATCCCGCGAATAAGCGGTTGTTGAAGAGACACCTATAAATCTACAAAATGAGTTCTTGTTTGGTTGATTCTTGGAAGTATACAATAACTCAATCTTTTAGTGTCATAGCAACGTTTTAGTTTTGAGATATTACTATTTCCACAGATATATAGACTGCCGCTGTCTCATAGCGAAGTTATATGTGGGAACAAACTTCGCCTTTCCACGTAGCAGGAATAGTAATGACCAGCGTATAAACAGTTACTTTCTGCACCACGTCTACTTCCTATAGAGCAAATAGTTTAAAGGAAAAACAAGGCTATATGTAAAGGTCAGGGATGTCTTGTCGAGTCTGAGCTGCGCTTAAACTTAAAATTTACAAGCCTAAAGGTGGTAAGTTGCTGTCATGTATTGTCTTTCGCCGGCCACGTATCCCAGTAATTTCAACTGACAAAACGTCGAAGGTCGTTATTGTCGTCAGATTTCATTAAAATGACTCGGTTCAGCATGTAACAAGGAAAGCCAGAGAATCATACCTTAAGCCACACGTTGACAAAACAAAACCAGTAGGGCTTTTATGTAAATGTTCCTCAGAAAATGAAACATGTATTAAATAAATATGGCATACAATGGATTGACCTCGCTGTTCAGATGATGAGGTTTGTTCTAGCTTTACGGTTGGCCATTTTATTTTCAACTTGCTAAAATTTTGAAATTTACAGGAGCATGTAGGGTGGATCAGCAGAAGACAAAATACAATACCTCCATACAATTTATATTATAAACTACATTACAGTTTAATAGTTCGTCGTCTTTGTCTTTGGATAACAAGATAAATTCAATATGAATAACAATAATTGTGCTAGATAGAATTAGTTTATTTTGATTTTTAAATTCGATTCAAATGAAGTTTGTGCGACTTGGAGACAACACTTGACCATTTATTGTAGGATTAAAACACCATTTTCTAGGTTTTCAACGCACTGAGATGTCTATATAAAAACAATTATGGGCACATTCTGCGCAAACATAAACAAAAAGTATTTGTAAACTTTCAATATATACTCAGTCAAAAAAGAAGCTTCACACTCGTTTGGATGTCGATAAATTGAACATACAAGAAAAGTAGTTTTAAATAATGATTAAATTCCATTTTGTACCCATTAAGAACGGTGTACCATAAAAATCATGTTCATAATGTAACCAGTTCCACCGGAAATGCTACGGAAATGTAAGAGACTAAAACTGGTATGTTTCAACTTGATGAAAGCATGTCAATAACGGGTATGCCCTCCATGAGCGTTTACAACTGCGACGCAACGTCTACTCATGGATTGAATGATGCGTCTGAACACAGCTTGGGGGATGCGTCGCCATAATGAAACGAACATGGCACCAAGTTCATGCAAATTTTGTGGAGGGTTCTTTACTTGACACATATCCCAACACATCCCATACATGTTCTGTGGAATTAAGGTCGGCAGACATGCCAGCATTCCTAAGAAAATGGCGCGTTAAATTGGCCGTATGAGGTCTGGCATTATCCTGGTGAAATGTCAGACCTGGGCCATAAGCTGCCATAAATGGCAAAAGTTCTGGAATGAGCACTTGATCCTGCAACAGTTAGGTTTCCTTAAACGACCATCAGTCGGAAACCGACATGACCATTAAAGGCACCCTAAACCATATTACTACCGCCCCCA
>JARFOD010154496.1:0-12316 GCA_031763545.1 Mopalia muscosa | reverse complement strand
CTCGCCTCTTACGATCGACCGAGGAAGCCGAGGGAGTATTCTGCAGGGCCATTGCCCACCCGCTCCCTCACGGGGCCAAGGCTTGTTAGTGAATATAGTACCATCGTGACTGGCTACCGTAAATAGAGTCAGGTTGGTTAGCGAAAATAGTACCATAATTGTTTTTTGAAGAAATTGCTATGATTGGTTACCGCAAATAGAATTAGAATTTGTTACTGAAAACAGTATCAGAATGAGTTACTGAAAACAATATCAAAATAAGTTACTAAAAACAGTATCAGAATGAGTTATTGAAATAGTATCATTATTGGTTATTTTAAACATAATATCAGGACTGGTTACCAAAAATAGCGCCATGATTGCTAAAAGAAAATAGTGCCATTGATGATTAACATGATTGTTTTTTTTAAGCCAGTACCATTATTGGTTACTGAAATAGTATCAGGATTTGTAACTGAACTAGTATCAGGATTTGTAACTGAAATAGTATCAGGATTTGTAACTGAAATTGTATCAGGATTTGTAACTGAAATAGTATCATGATTTGTAACTGTAAAAAGTATCAGGATTTGTATCTGAAATAGTATCAGGATTTGTAACGGAAATAGTACCAGGATTTGTAACTTAACTAGTATCAGGATTTGTAAAGGAAATAGTATCAGGATTTGTAACTGAAACGGTATCAGGATTTGTAACTGAAATAGCATCAGGATTTGTAACTGGAATAGTATCAGGATTTGTAACTGAAATAGAATCAGGATTTGTAACTGAAATAGTATCAGGATTTGTAACTAAAGTAATATCAGGATTTGTAACGGAAATAGTATCAGGATTTGTAACTGGAAGAGTATCAGGATTTGTAACTAAAATAGTATCAAGATTTGTAACTGAAATAGTATCAGGATTTGTAACTGAAATAGCATCAGGATTTGTAAATGGAAGAGTATCAGGATTTGTAACTAAAATAGTATCAGGATTTGTAACTAAAATAGTATCAGGATTGTAGAAAAATAGAATCAGGATTTGTAACGGAAATAGTATCAGGCTTAGTAACTAAAATAGTATCAGGATTTGTAATTGATATAGTGTGAGGATCTGTAACTGAAATACTATCAGGATTTTTAACTGAAATAGTAAGAGGATTTATAACTGAAATATTATCAGGATTTGTAACTGAAATATTATCAGGATTTGTAACTGGAATAGTATCAGGATTTGTAACGGAAATATTATCAGAATTTCGAGCTGAAATAGTATCAGGATTTGTATCTGAAATAGTATCAGGATTTGTAACTAAAATATTATCAGGATTTGTAACTGAAAAAGCATCAGGATTTGTAACTGACATAGTATGAGGATTTGTAAATGAAATAGTATCAGGATTTGTAACTGGAATAGTATCAGGATTTGTAACTGAACTAGCATCAGGATTTGTAACTGAAATAGGATGCGGGTTGTTGCTAAAATAGTATGAGGATTTGTAACTGAACTATTACAGGATTTGTAACTGGAATAGTATCAGGACTTTAACTGAACTAGCATCAGGATTTGTATCTGAAATAGTATCAGGATTTGTTACTGAAATATAATCAGAATTTGGAGCTGAAATAGTATCAGGATTTGTATCTGAACGAGCATCAGGATTTGTATCTGAAATAGTATCAGGATTTGTGACTGAAATATTATCAGGATTTTTAACTGAAAAATTATCAGGACTTGTAACTAAACTAGCATCAGGATTTGTGACTGAAATATTATCAGGATTTTTAACTGAAAAATTATCAGGACTTGTAACTGAACTAGCATCAGGATTTGTAACTGAACTAGCATCAGGATTTGTATCTGAAATAGTATTAGGATTTGTAACACAAATAGTATCAGAATTTGGAGCTGAAATAGTATTAGGATTTGTATCTGAACTAGCATCAGGATTTGTATCTGAAATAGTATCGGGATTTGTAACTGAAATAGTATGAGGATTTGTAACTGAAATATTATCAGGATTTGTAACTGAACCATTATCAGGATTTGTAACTGGAATAGTATCAGGATTTTAACTGAACTAGCATCAGGATTTGTATCTGAAATAGTATCAGGATTTGTAACTGAAATATAATCAGAATTTGGAGCTGAAATAGTATCAGGATTTGTATCTGAACTAGCATTAGGATTTGTATCTGAAATAGTATCAGAATTTGTAACTGAAATATTATCAGGATTTTTAACTGAAAAAGTATCAGGACTTGTAACTGAACTAGCATCAGGATTTGTAACTGAAATAGTATCAGGATTTTTAACTGAAATAGTATCAGGATTTGTAACTGAAATAGTATGAGGATTTGTAACTGAAATAGTATCAGAATTTGTAACTGCAATAGTATCAGGATTTGTAACTGAACTAGTATCAGGATTTGTAACTGAAATAGTATCAGGATTCGTAACTGAAATGGTATCAGGATTTGTAACTGACAAAGTATAAGGATTTGTATCTGAAATAGTATCAGGATTTGAAACCGAAATAGCATCAGAATTTGTAACTGAACTAGTATCAGGATTTGTGAAATAGTATCAGGATTTGTAACTGAACTAGCATCAGGTAATAGTATCAGGATTTGTATCTGAAATAGTTTCAGGATGTGTAACTGAAATAGTATCAGTATTTGTAACTGAAATAGTGTCATGTCGAAAATAGTATAGGTTTTTGATACTGAAAATAGTGTCATGATTGGTTACTGAAATAGAATCATGATTGTCTACTGAAAATAGTAAGGTACAACCGTAGAATGTGGAGAAGTGTCATTTATGGTTAGGCTACTGGAAAGATTGGGTCCCCAACTGAACAGATGCATTTAATTCCTGACCTGCACAAATACCTACTTACGCTTGGAAACTTAGCCTTGTGCTTTCAGCCACGGGAACATGGTTGGGCAGTGTATTTTCTTCTGAGGTTTGGTTTACCAAAGTGGCACATTGGTGACATTTCCAATTCGGCAACTCAACATCTCCTCTCCGTAGTTGGAAGTAGAATTCTCTCTTTATATCCCAAAAAGTCGATGTGTTATTGATTTCGGACCATTCATATATTACATCATTTAAAAAACGTATGCAAAATACTATATAAAATGTTCAAGTATATATGCTGTACTGTCTTACCTGGTGAGCATATTGTGTGCTGACATCTATCGCAAAAGTCACACTGTAAACCATGTTGTCCTGGACGAACAATATCGGGACATACAACGCAATGATCACGGTTCATTCTTTCTGTGAGGGTATATTCTTGCTTGTTTTCGCTCTTCCGAGACAAGCTGTATCTGCGTTCCATCAAAATATTTCTAACTTACATATCTTAAGTTACGTGCCCCATGGTGATGACAGTGTTGAAAGATTGTGAATCCATTATCAATTGCTGTTCTAAGTGTAGAGACGACGAGTTTTCCGTGCCAAAGCCAGCAACCCGGACCAACCCAGTGTAATTGTTCAGAGGCTTAACGGATCAAAGACCTTCTAGATCAATTTCAGCTCACCCTTGCTGCTATCCTAAAACTATTATTTAGCTAATAACGGAATTTGGTACTTCAAAATAGTTTACAGTCATTACCGGCACCAACATATTTATATTTTTTAATTTAATAAATTATTATATACCCATTCATCTGGATATATATTACATGTATATATTAGGCATGTGAATCTTAATCAGAAACTAATAACATTGTTGTAGACGATATAAATCAAATGTTGTAATACTGTAATATGATGAAATTAATAATACAGTGAAACAAATTCTCCTTCGATTTATATTTCAACAGTGACATATATATATTTTAAATAAACGAAGAGAGAAAAACCCTTAAACTTGTAATGGAACAGAGAGGTTTTACCCTATGTTGGGGGCGTTTTGATTTCATATGGGGACGTTTTGGTTGGGGACGTTTTGATATGGGGACGTTTTGCCCTGTACTCCTCTATTGTACGTTATACAGCCAACGCAAGCCAATTTGTAACAATTCCATAATGGGCATATTTTTTTGTTAACAGTTTATTTTTTCACTTACGGTAGGCCTACTGCTTAATTTTTTCTAATGTATGAACGTGTTACACACTTTCCAAACAAGAAAAATAATTTATAACTATCAACCATTTATAGCCTACAAACCAGACTAACAGTAAGGCTAAGCTCGGCCAGTATCGAGACAATAAATCAAAATAATATTTTTATTCCGTAAATGTAGCCTACCGGTACCGGCCCAATATTATCGTTAATAAAGCACTGGATTAACAGCCAAAAATATGCATCTCGTGACCAGAATCAGGCCCATAACATCACAATTGTAGTGGAATTCCCAGTAGTGGTTAGTTTTCATGGCGGTTGGATAATGGCCAGTCAGCATTGGACCAGTGCCGGGTGAATAAATTTGCCGGTACTAGCCGTCACGACCAATTAAGAAACCAGCACTGACACTGTATTGCAAGGTTAATTGGATATATCATGTAAACAGGATAACCTACAGCTCTTGGGATAAATATGTGAGAGCGCCTAAGAGTAACGAGCGACAACTCTTGCACAGGACAATTTGGCGATATCATACGAGCAACTGTACTACGCCTAGACGTCAGCAGATGAACGTACCTGTCAGATCAAGATCCCACCAACAGATCACAAACGGTATACTCTTCAACGGTTATTTTTTATATTGACGGTGAGTGGACTTATTTCTTGGTTATTAATTGAATTGATATGTCAAATCTGTTATTGTATTGATGTGTACTTAAGAGCAATTCCATTAAATTTCGTGATCTAGCACGAAATATACAAAAGCTATGTTTTGACCATGTGACGAAAACTGGAACCGTGGTAACACATGTCAAAAGTAAACTCCACAAGTCGCAAATTGTGTTTGAGATTCTACATTCTTTCAACTTTTGGCTTTCGCCGATTCGGTAGAAGTACCGCCGGGAAAATTCATTATTGTGAACGCTTGGTCAACATGATCGGGCTGCTAAGGCCATGAGAATGAAAGTTCATGTTTTGCGTCCGAAGGATTTTGAAATGACACGAGGCTTTTTTTCATTATTCATTATTCATTGTTTTGGGTAGTGCTAAAAATATAACTTGAACCAATAGTTTAAACCATTCTATGCATTTATTCATAGATTGTAGACTGTCTGTCATCCGTCATTAATGCTCAGCCTTTTCCGCCATCGATCGTCAACGAGAGTGGAAGGTCGCAGTGCGTGTACAAGTGTACATACCAATGTACGATACATCGCGGTCATGTGTCACCGGAGATAAATTTAACCTTGAAATGGAGAGCGAGTTGAGTTGCATTTTATGACATTTTAGATGTTTTTATGACATGTTCTTGGTGAAAATAAAAACGTGGTGGGATTTTTCAGAAATAATGATTTTTTTTTGCAAATAATGAACTTTTTGTGCGGCCATCACAGAGCCATGCGGGCGGTGGACGCAAAACATGAACCGTAATTCCATTGGCCTTATCTTAGATTTGGCTTTATTTTAATGATCTAACTGTACAAAAATTGACACCCATTTATTCAATATGTATGAGGATAATGCAGGATAACCCACCACATGACTGTGAGGGGATGTTCTCACTGTCATGTTAGACCAACAGCTAGCATCCTTCATACATGTACGAGATCATGCGAATTTTGACCGGTTAAATAATGTCTTTTATATTCATTTTAAAGATTGTACATATGTACTGAAAATGATCTTTATGTTGATGGAGTTAAATCTATAGATTAACTTTCTTTACCCCCACTGTACACGTGTCTGAACACAAACCTGTTGTTTTGTCTGTGTTGTTGTTGTTGTTGCGGCCACTAAAACAGGTGGCTTTTTTGGAATTGTCCTAGATTCGTTTAGAGTCCGTCGTCTCATTGTGCATGAAATTATCCAAAGCTGGAACGTCTCTTTGTTGCATTAAGAGTCACTGTTCTGAGCTTATTAAAAACGCATGCATAAGCCCGAGTAAAATTTTATGATCGCAACATCATCTTTCGTTTCACGTGGAAACGTCCAGCTGAGGGATTCCCTGCGACCGATGACGTCACTAACAGGGAATTCTCAATGAAACGTCACTTCCGTGTAAACTTTCGCGGGAGTTGGACGCAAAAATAGAAGTGGGATCCAATTGCGAGGTGTAGGCCTGTTCAGAAATCTCGTTGATTGCTCAACTGAACAATTACTTTAGGTTATTAGAAGCTACTTTTTGCATAATATAGTGCAATACCGTTACCTAATTATTCTTTCCCCGCGGGGACAAGTCACATCCAGGTATCATAATTGCACAGTATAAGACTTTTAGTCTTTATTCACTACCGATATAGGCCTACTATTTCGCACATAAGCCTTGTCTGGTTGATTTCTTTACTGCATAACATTTCATTGGCATAACTCGTTGTGTACACTACCATCATGTCTATGGTACAAATAATTGTTATTTAGCTTGAATCTTAACATGTGGTTAACCTACCCTTGTTATAGCCCCAAATGACGTCTTACTTTCCCCATTTTGCTTTTGGCCATATATATATGTCATGTATCAACGTCATACCGCAGTGCCTCATCATGCTGGAAGAAAACTAGTGCAGATACTTCGATGAATCCATCTAAACAGCCTCCGGCATTAAAATCGAGTACACAGGTGCCTAGTGACGTAAGGTATCGATGACAGTCATTTTCGATATAGATATTTCACATGGCGCAGTGAACCAGCAATTAATATCCAGATATTGGATTTTCATTTCAAACAAAATGTGCCTTTCAATGTGTCAGGAAACGTACCCCCTGCGCAGAAGCATGCTACTAGTTTCCTTCCAGCATGATGAGGTACCGCATTATGACGTTGATACCTGACATATAAGTTTTAACATGGCCAAAAGAAGTTGGGAAAGGTAAGAGGTCATTTATGTCTACCCTTGTTATGAAGGGGACCTTAAGATTTGAAATAAGCTTATATTAGCTTTTAGGGAATTTGCCAAAACCCTGGTGTAGGTAGCTAGGGTCAGGTACATCCTGAATTAAGGGTTAAGGAAATGGTGTCTGACTTTTTCCTTTCTCAATTGGCAGTGACTTAAAAGGGAACTATGGTGCGCCAAAGCGGAAAAAAGTCAAGGTTTATAAATTTGACTCCCAGATTGTTTTTTTCATGCAAAATTAATTTATTGTCTAAGATTTTATTATTCTTGTACAAGGTTTTATTTTTCTTGTCAAAGATTTTTAATTTTCTTGCCCAATATTTTATTTTTTTGCCCAAGATTTTATTTTTCTTGCCCAAGATTTTATTTTTCGATCCAAGACTCACGTGACCTGTCCAAGGTTCTGTTGCCCTGGTGTTCTCAGAGCTAAATTGTAACGAGAAGCAATGTGATGTTTGTGATGTTCTGTATTTTTGTCTGTCATATAAGTGAAATACCCTTGAGTACAACGTTAAACACCAATCAAACAAACAAACAAAACATGAGGGCCTACCAGTCCAATGGGTGAAGGAAATCACCCTCGAGACCCCTGGTAAAAAAAAAAAGGAAAAGACAGGACAAATACCGGATGTACTAAAAAAGACGCCACAAATAGATCGTTAGTTATAAACCGGGAATAAAACAATTTACCGCTGGACTACTGATCCTCCTCCCCAAAATATTCTACCCATCAGAATCGCATCATAATATTTAACACCTCACTACTAACCGTGCAACATATTTCTATAAACAATCACACTGGCACAGAGATGTAGATCAATTAATATCGAAGAATCATCTTATGTTTTAGATAACTCTCAGAGACAAGTTTCTTAATAAACCTTAATCTCAAGGTGCGGGTAACCTACAGACATCTCGTGAGAAGGTAATGACCAAAAATATGGTGTATAAAAATTGGTAAAAATGTAGCTAACAAGATATTTAGCATGGGTGATGAATAAATCAGTCTGCAAATAAGTATTTTAGAGATACAACCCGTCTGATAGAGAGGGAAGTTTAGCCTTAACCAGTAGGTACTTTATATTTGTGTTTCTCCTGTACGCTGTGATGGGTCTTTGTGAGAGAGGAGAAGACATTTTAGGTACAAGATTTTGATATTCCTGTCAAAAGAGACTAGCGAACTGGGTGCTTGGCTGGTCATATTGGAAAACAAATGAAATTGTTTCTTTTGATATATAGATACTTTACTCACTTTAATTTTCACCAAATGCGTATTTAAATTATGTTGTTTTATAACCTACATATTGCACATGCATGTTTCATTACATTCATTCGTCATGTATTTGACCAAAACTATCGGTTACCTCTGGTACCACCTGGTGTCTCATTTAGGCCATACAGAAATTGAATTTAGTTCTTAGCGTCAAAAGTAAAGATTGTTTGATTGGTGTTTAACGTCGTACTCAAGGGTATTTCACTTATATGACGACGGACACAAATACAGAACATCACAAACAACCTGCTTGCCGTTACCCTTTAGCTCTGGGAACACCAGGGCAACCTCTTTTTTCGCCTCTTACGATCGACCGAGGGAGTATTCAGCAGGGCCATGGCCCGCGGGCTCCCTCACGGGGCCAAAAGTAAAGAAAGTGGCTTCCTGTTTGGTCACTGTGTTATATTTCTTTGTGACGTTCGCCTAATTTGTAGCCTCGGCACCGTTTCACAAAGCTATCTTACCTTACATAAAACGTTAATACCACGACGACCAGTGACGGAGAGGATGAAGCCATGACAGTTACGCTCAACACAAGCTTAGATCGTCTTGTGATTTAAGGACTCAGGGGTAAATTTTCTATTTACTGTCTACGCAATCTTTGTGACTCGTAGGTTAGATTTCTTATCTATGGTCTGAATTCATTTCCCATTATCTTTATATACCCGGGTTATGTTGCTACTCAGTAGAGCCGAATCGCTCAATACACTTAATTAAAATGTGGGATTATGGTGAGAGAGTTTGATCAATTCATGACACACAGATGAGATCATTGACCAGCGTGAAGATACATGAACTTATTTCACCTAACAGCACTGGATTTATCTCTTATGCGAATAGTTTCATTTCATACTTTGGTTTCGTGGATAGGGGAGTCATTTACTTGCAAATGTTGAGGGAAACTGTTGATGAATTGCTGGAATAATTAAGCAAATATACACCTAGGTGTGTTTCCATTATCCTGCAAACCACGCAGCTCCATATCTTACAGCTTAAGGGAAATCTTCCAGCAGCTGTTATTAGATATTTGAAGTTCTCTCAGCCTTAAAGTATTTATTACGTGTTTATTAGCCCGATCAATGGTAATGACCATGGCAGTGAGCACGACTTAAAGAACACGGTGACAGGGCCTGGAAATAATTTGTAATTACGTCATAATGACATCAGCAATGACTTCGAATAGTTAAACGTTTCGACCTAACGATAGTTTTGTGGAAGGAATACATGTTATTGCTCTTACACGATAACCCTCTTAATATGTGATCAATTATCACTCAAACACCCAATTCTCTTAACATATTGGAAAGTAAATCCTTTAGAGGCTTTCCACGACCCACTCTAAATAAACCAGTTGATTAATATGGAAGAACAATAAACGATAACTGTGATTATCAAAGCAGAATACCACAACAAGCCATGAGAACAAGCTATTCCCAAACTGGAGGGATATTAAGTTAAAGTACTGCTAGAAAATAAGTGTGCCCTTTAATTCTCTTGATTTAATATTGTTTAGCAACGTTTGCTTTGTTAGGAGGTTGATAATAGACTGGTTTGTTGAGAAATGATTTGTTTGTTTGATTGGTGTTTAACGTCGTACTTAAGGGTATTTCACTTTATATGACGACAGACACAAATACAGAACATCACAAACAAATCTGATTCCCGTTACCCTTTAGGGAACACCAGGACAACAGAAAGCAACCTATGTTCTCGCCTCTTACGATCGACCGAGGAAGCCGAGGGAGTATTCTGCTGAGTCATGGCCCACCCGTTCCCTCACGGGGCTGTTGAGAAATGAAGATCAAAATGATCGAGAATGAAGATCAAAATGATTTAATTGTTTGTGCACTTGCAGTAAACTTCAAACAAACAACTATTCTATTATCTTGACGTTGCCCACAGATACTGTAATAAACTACCGATACCAACAGGTAGTGTAATAAATTTAACTGATAATGTAATAACAACCGATTCTGTAATAATTTTTGACCGAAAGTGTTACAATTTTTCTAACATTAGGCACTACTGAAATAACCTTTGACCGACATTGTAGTTATATATATTTTAAAAGAAATACATAATCAAATGTAGCTATTCGGTGGTAAATAAATATACGCATAATATCTGCCCTAAAATGATGCTTCGTTCACATCACTGAACATTTCAGCAATTTATTTATTCTTAATATATTGCATCTTGAGATTATTCCAATCAGTAGCACCCCTATCATTAAACCTCAACAAAACTCAAAGGAAACAAATACTACAGATAGAAGTGTTGAAAATGTTAAATTAACCATTGACAAATTAAACCTTTAATTTTGAATCAAACAGTTTCAGACATTGTTGACAGAAAATTAAATTATTTTTTGACGATATCCAATGTTAATAAACGTTAAGTTTTGTGAAACCCCCTGATCCATACCCGCCACATTATGACAACAATGTTAACCAAGAAATCTTCCATTGAGTGGACTATGAACCGAATTCCACACTGTCTGCATGATGCATTTCATGTCATATGCGTCTGTAATTTAATCAATACGTCTATGCAGAGAGGCAAGTATTGGTTGATCAGTTTTTAGTATTTAAAGAGGAAAAAGCAATGAGGCCGGCAATTTTTAGATTTGATAGTTTTCAAATAAGATCCTTATATTTAGTCGTTTGAACACAGGGCATTTCATCAACCTATACCATATGGATTGATATTTCCAAGCAGTCTCTCAAATTGTAAATGAATAAGAAAGGAATAGGCAAACAGTGGGAAATAAGGCGTTAAATCGAAGCTGTTCGCCTGGTTACCTCGGCTACTTGCCCCATTGTTCTAATTAAACCCAACGAATGAGCGGGTCCCAAACATTTGACAACGGATCAATAAGCCTGTCGTAAAGTACCAGACTCTCTGGTCGTCTAATGGAATGAGAACTCTATCAAATGCACTATAAATCAAGTTAATTGATTTACCAATGTATAATACGATTATCGGCACTGAAAAGTACACACATATAAATATCCATATACCTGTGCCTTGTGTGTCTCAAACGTAAAATATGACAATCTGAAGAAAAAAAACCTTTCTTTTCCTTCTTAGTCCACAATTCTATAATTGTTTTGCTAATGTAAGTTACAGGCTAAATGTAGTGTTTGAAGTTCTCTGGTTGTCATGCTTTATTTAAGCTAATACATTTCTCTTTCAGATTTGTTAATCTGTAGCAAATTTAAACTATTACACTTAATCTGTCACATAACTTATTAAAGCAGTTAAATTACGACTTACAAAGAATCCATGTCTTAAAACCATTTTAACCACATCTGCTGTTAGATTTAGACTATCAGATCATCACCCTGACACTATTTCTCAGCGTACCTTTTAAGGGAACCCCGATTGTACATTTTACTGAAAAATGTCACCGAATACTTGAACATTCAAAATTACGAACCTCTAATAACACCATATGTTACAAACCTCGTAACAAATAAAATTTGGCAAACAAATATTATCCTTAACACAATTATATGGATTTCAACTTCTATGTTTTTTATCGGGCAACGTTTCAGTGCAGATACTAGCACCTTTCTCAAGCTTAATAACATGGCAGAATTATGACGGCATATATTCATAAATATTGCAGTTCAAATAACAGTTGCAAAATGAAACAAAAAATGGCTTAAGATCGCTTTTAGCAAACAACAAAATCAATGGATGTAAATGGTTTTTAGAAAACCACAAAAACAATGGAATTACATCATGGGATCAAAAAAGGTAGCTAAAAGGTCTGGTTGATTTCCCATGTGTCTCAATACGGTAGCTAAGGGTGGGTATCAGTATAATGAGTTAAGCAAACCTTTACACAATATCAAGACAAGTATCAAGGTGTGTAAGTGTAAACAGTAAATAGGCATGTGGTGGATGGTGTAGGTAATGGCTGTATGGGTTTGGGACGGCTTTGGTCAGACCATCATAGGCGAAGGGCATGTAGAAAGAACCCAGGGTCTCTATTTAGTGCTTGTTTTGATCTGCAGATTTGAATGGCTTCCATCAGTTTTCGTGTTGTTAGGTTGGTAAGATTTACATTCAACGTTTTTATGCCATTCC
>JARFOD010154485.1:0-12016 GCA_031763545.1 Mopalia muscosa | reverse complement strand
GTGAACTGACTAAAGGGTGGGTGATTCGTGAATTGACGTAAGGGTGGATGATTCGTGAATTGAAGTGCGAATGGATGAAACGTGAATTGAAGTGACAGTGAATGGTTCGTGAACTGACGTAAGGGTGGGTGATTCGTGAATTGAAGTGCGAATGGATGATACGTGAATTGGAGTGACAGTGGATGGTTCGTGAATTGACGTAAGGGTGGGTGATTCGTGAATTGACGTAAGGGTGGATGATTCGTGAATTGACGTAAGGGTGGGTGATTCGTGAATTGAAGTGACAGTGGATGGTTCGTGAACTGACGTAAGGGTGGGTGATTCGTGAATTGACGTAAGGGTGGATGATTCGTGAATTGAAGTGCGAATGGATGATACGTGAATTGAAGTGACAGTGGAAGGTTCGTGAATTGACGTAAGGGTGGATGATTCGTGAAGTGACGTAAGGTTGGATGATTCGTGAATTGACGTAGGGGTGGATGATTCGTGAATTGACATGAGAGTGTATGATTCGTGAAGTGACGTAAGAGTGTATGATCGTGAATAAGCGGGAAATTGGATGATTCTCGAATTGATGAGAGGGTGGATTGTTGGTGAATTGATCTGAGGGTGGAGGATTCGTGAATTTACGTGAGAGAGGAGGATTCCTAACTGAGGGGAGAGTGGATCATTTGTGAATTGACGGAATAGTGGACAATTCGTGAAGAGAGTGGATTCGATGATTTATACCGGAAGTGAATCCGCTACGGACGCACGAAGATGTCAAACTGATTCTGTACATTTGGCGTATAAAATCGTATTGTGACTGTTACATGTATCCTCTGCATTCCTACTTCGTTTCCGTCTTAACTTATACAATTTGCCAAATTTAAAATCGTGTCATGTCTACCATAATCGTAGCATATACAACAAAATGTAGCTTATATTTCCAATTTTATTAAATGAATTGTAGCTAAAGATGTAGCATGGACACGCTTTTTATTGTTACATGTATATATAGTCTGTGTGTTCTAATCAAAGCGTACTTTCTCTCTATAAAGTAACATGATCGCAAGGCTGCCAGTATAACTAATGTAGTGGGGATCCTGGCGGACAGCAGCTGGCTATGGTATTGTATTGCTGATAGAAGGGGGAAGAATTTCAAGAAATCATCCTTCGGTAGTTAAACGATTTTAACAGGCTTCTTATGGGATGCCAACTGATATAACGGTATCCCATCTGGTAGGCATTATAAACTTGATAAATGTAACTCAAGAAAAGAAACTAGGCCCTTTTTGTAAGATAACTTCTCTAGTGTTGCATATTTCTCTCAGGTTTGCCCTTACGATGGGGGGTTATTGTCTCAACACGCCAAACAAACCGCTCTAGTAAACATCATTATGCTCGGGGAATTTATAAAAGGGCCGTTTTTATGGCACTCGCATCTTAAATGCGTTAAGATGACATCGCGTCTTTGTCAGCATATACATAAATATTACTGATAATGCGAGCTCAGCAGGCTTTATTGCTATAACCCGTCGACAAACGCGGACAATAAGAAAGCAATATAACACCGCGGATAACCAATGGAAATACGCACAAGTCTGGGGAAATAGTTTTGTTAGTTGTTGGTAAAGGGATATATGACTGATTCGTGTGCTTTGTTAACATATACAAGCTTTTAACCAGATTTATGACCATATGTCTATCGTTGTACCCGCTGAAACATCTAACGGAACAAAACATATAAAGGGCTAATGAGGGAAGGTATAAAGAAGAAAACGACCAAATTTATAGGGGATGTCTATCGGGCTACCGAATGCCTTCTAAGCCCTACTCTGTATTTATCGAAGTGAGAATGTCTACATAAATGCACAGCAACAAAAGAAACAAAAATAATACAGTATGTATTTTAAATGTTTGAATGTTAATAAATATTTGACCAATCTATTAAAATACCAATCGATCAATCATCTAATCGCACATGTAAAGAACGAATCAATTGATATTAAATATAATGCATACCGTAGGCTTCAGTATAACTGTCGTAAAATTGCTTCGATACGTACTGTAATTCTCCACAGATGTAGCCTAAATATGGGACGTATATGTGAGTATTATTTGTGGTATAATTGAAAGGCTATGTCTGAGATAATGTTTACATATCGTATTCAGTCATCTGGGATTGACCACGAGCCAAATATACATGTGTACTATATACATTCAAATTAATAACAGTAGAAATTCTTTATGGATAACAACTTCTTGGTTTTATTGGTCACAACGTTTCTACCTCATTCCAGAGATCGTTTTCAAGTGTGAAAACATTCAAATTGTCTTTCTCTTGAATTAAATATATATTCCATGGTACCGTGGGTTGTCTTTAGTAGGCTATAGGTCATGGTATAAGATTGCATAATATTTAATATCTCAGTATACCCGCAATGGTCCAGTGAAAAGGAAATTTTGACAGATCATAAAAATCTGGATGTTGAAGCCTTATTTTAATTTTGAAAAGTTTGGAAATAGCGCGTTGACACTTATTAATGGGACTTGCGGAGCGAAGGATTGCATATATGCATATCTATATCCAATACCCCCAATCTCCAGTACATGGAATGAGTTTATAATCGCCAGCACATCTCTTTGTTGTTGTAATGTTATAAATTAGTTTTTGTCATAAGACCTGGGTTATCGGGAATTTATATTTTTTTATAAACTCTATAGGTGTTAACGAGAAAGGTGTGCAGTCTAACACACATGATTTAAGTGCTCAGGAAATCGCGACCGTGGTTCTTACCACTGTAATTATAGGCAAGGAACAGTGTCAAGTGGACTATTTGATGTCAAATAAGTGAAAGACCCTTGAGTACGACGTTAAACCCCAATCAAACAAATCACAATATTATCATTTTTTGTTTGTGTGTGTATAAGTATAAAGTAATCGCTGTTTATTTATTTAAACGGTTTTTTGTGCTATTTCTAGGATCAGGTGACTGCACATGGGCGAACAGAATTGGCATAGATTTGAGAAATAAAATGACCTTCATCTGGCTATAAAGCTGTGACATATTTGTTTCTAAGACATTAAATATAAGATTATGAAAAATATCTGTTGTTGTATAAATGTAAATAATTTATGTGATATTCAGCCTTCCATATTGTAAAAGCTGTGTAAGCTGAGAACAGTACTGTGGGCTGTTAAACGGGATTTGTTCAGGAAAAACTCTCATCTTAAATGCGACAAGTCGGCGATAAACAAAGAGTCCTCAGAAATAAATGACTTCTCACATCATCATAATCAAATAAATAGCGCCGTGTAACTGAAATTGATACTCGATTTCTCGCCTGGGTTTCACGGCTTCAAGGCGCTGTATGGATCAAGTATTAACTATTCGATTAAAATTGGACAGCTTCACACCTGCGAGCTGTATCAAATGAAAATCTTCAGAGGCAATCACGTGATGCCCGGAATGGGCGATATATGAATCATATTAAACAGTTTCTCCGCACCCTTCCTCATTGGCTATAGATGACGTTGAAACTGGCGGCACGATGCTCACGGTTTCGTATCAACAGATGTGTGGAGGGAGTATCAGTGATCGATCGATCTGGATTCAGACCCGTCATGCAGTGCGCGCAATCCGGTGAAATTGACATGCGATTCATTAAACACCTCCTCCGTAAAGAAAAAAACGAAAATAATAAAACCTAAGATAAAAAATAAATGATGTTATATAGCAAATAAAGATACGCATTTAAAAAAATATATTTTGAGAACTTACGTGAATTGTCGTTTTCTTAATTATTATTTTTACGTTTTGTGTGGAAAATATAAGAATTGTCAGCTCGCATGTTGCAAAATAAAAATACATGCAGTCGGTTTAATTTTATCGGATCCTAAAATTGTCCACCCTTTTCGTTTGTATGTTCATTGTCTGATTCTCATAATGAGCTCCAGCCGGTTGAGAGGTCAATAGTTTTCCCAACCATGCATTATATCAAAAAGCTGCCTAAAGGTACATTCTCGCGGTACGATTTGTAGTTACGATTCATGGGGAGTCCCCTTATTTGAGGCTTTTTGATTGGCCGAGTATTGAATAAATGAAGAGAGAAAAAATTACTCCACCGAGATTTGAACCCGGGACATTTGGGATCCACCTTCAGCAGTGATATAAATCAGTTGTTTACAATGTGTCACAGAACAAAAACAAACTCATGCCTTCTGGTCATTTCATTTCTCTCAAATTAGATGATTCTCAATGGAAACCACTCTACTTATATTTATTGTAGAAAAATACAATTTAGTTATTCTCGCTTTCAAGACCAATCAGATAGAATGTCTTATCTGTTATCAATGAACCAATACGCGCTGGAGGTTTATGACAAACGCTAAATCAAGTTAGGATTACTGTTTATTTTATTTTATTTTATTAGCATAATAAAAGCATACAGCAAATTACACAAGTGATGTATTATATTTTTTAACGAGTTGATGACGATTATAAAGATTTGAATAGTTTCTTAAAATGCATTCATGAATATTTAAACAGTTAATTGCACGGTGAACGGAATAATTAAAGCACTATTAGGTTAGTGCCTCTCCAGAGAATAGAATCGAACGTCAACATTACAAATAAATGATATACAAAAATACACTAACGTAGTTTTAATAAACGGAAATTTCCGAAGATTAATTTCAAGTTTTATATTTAATTTTTAAACAGAGTATAGTGTTTCCTATTGGTTTAATGAAAGATGGAGGTGCAGCTGTAAAGGAAATTGGTTTGATAACTTCTATGCGGATGTTGAAGGAATTCGAGATGGTCTCAGTGGAAATGTTTGTGTTGAAGACGTACCCTATGTAGATTAGAGATTTCTTTAGTCTTACTGTAACACGTGCGCGGATCGCACTCTCCTCATTACCGCGATTAACGCCAGTCGCCGAAAGATACATTCCGCGGTACAGTTCAAAGGTTCCACTGACACAATGTCGTCGAGGAATCTTCTCGGGAAAGCAAAGTTAAGGATCTTAATCTGTCCGAATTATCAGCATAAATCCCACCCTAAGGACAAACAAACAGTGGCGGAGATAATCACTCAAACTGATATCCACAAGATGACGGCACAGATTCACAGAATGGTGAAAATCGGACGGAGATTTGCTTTTTCTATATTGCGACTGTTCATGGCCAGTTTCCGCCTTATTATTTTACTTGATTGTACAATTTTTGTTTTTTCATTCTTTGGAAAAAAATAATAGATATGTTTATAAAATGTAAAGTACTTGAAAAGGAGCTCGAGATCTGAATCAATTTAGTGAGAAGTTGTTATATATATATATACAAAAGTCAGTACAGTTTACATAATTATAATATAAGTAAAACGTTAACATGTATTAATAGTTCTGCCCTACACGAGTCTATAAGTTTAATGATGAGTTTGGTTTGTTTGTTTGATAGATTGAGATTCAACTTCGTATTAAAAGTTATTCCAATCATATATGGCAGCATGCCAATCCAGATGGGTAAAGGAAACCACCCTTGACGCCATGCATTAGTGATAAAAACAAGTACAAGGCAGGACCATCCCATGACAAGACAAAGGCTTGTGTTAGCTCCCTTTAGCTGAGGGAGCACCAGGGCAACAATAATCTACCACGCAACCACCTGCTGATGATTTTGGATTTAACTTAAGTATTTCAGAATCGTATTATATTAACTCAAATCATTATTATAACCTGATCTACTTTTATTTTGTTGAAGCCATGGCACCATTAGCCGTTGTTCACGGGATCGAGTCCCGACCATCCACCATAAGAGTACAAGGAACAGTGTGAAGTGAACAATCCGTCGGCATATAAGTGAAATACCCTTGAGTACGACGTTAAACCCCAATCAAACAAACAAACAACTCATTAGCCTCCGGGAGACACCCAAGCATGTCCCGCCAAATCTCGTTCTCAAATCGGCAAGACAGCTAAAATCGATTAAAAATAAGTAGGGTATACTGCTGAGAAATTAATCATTTTGAGGTGTAAATGGAATGTCAAGTGGTCGTTTTATGGGTTGATCGAAGCAAAAAGTGTTCAAGGAAGAAGTTGGAATGGTTTAAATCAATGCAAGGCAATACAATTTTGATATATTGGAAGATAAAGCTTTCGCTTATTTCTAAAGTTTAGGAAGACTCAAGTAGCGTAGCTAATCCTTTGTTGGCAGGACAGTGTATATACTTGAAAGATCTTCCCGCTGTATACACAAGGCGACCATTTTTAGCTAACGCATGATTATCCAATATATAAAGCTTTCCTCACAGTGGTCTACCCTGCCCCCCCCCCTCTCCCTACCGCCCCCTCCCCACACACACATCAAACTTCATAAATAGCCACAACTGTATGTATGATTAATTTCCAGAAATATATACTCAATTTTATGGTCTTTATAACACACAGTTCAAATGAATTTTGTTTTCAACTTTCAAAACCTCTTGCATGATAGTTAGATTATTTTTGTTTTATTTGTTCGTCGTCTCATATGTGGCTTTTAATTAGGGTTACCCCTAACCTTAATTAAAGGATATATGAGCACACGTCATTAATAATTCGAACAAACACGTGTTTTGAATTGGAAGCCGTGTGCACGTGTACACGTATTTCACGATACCTTCAGGTACACGTGGCTGATGGTTGGCAAGTAGATGTGAATGAAATTATACAAGCTGTGGTTGATAAATGTGCGTATATGTGAAACCATAATGGTGAACCAGGGCTAATTCAAACGTGAAAAATTAATATACCTGTGTGTGGAGTGTGCATGAATGTTTAAAGCGAGCGTCTTCATTAATACGTTAATTCCGAATGTACTATACATTATATTCAGTTATTGGGATGATCTGACCATACTACGGAATGGTCGTTTTGCTCACGGATAGTAGAATAAACTATACGGAACGTAGAGAGTTAAACGAAAGCTCAATATGGGTGTTCGCTTTAATATCTTTCTACCAAGGCTATTTATTATAGTAAACTAACCATATAAAAATCTTAAATTATAACAGTAAAACTTCTCAATGTAATTGTTCGCATACATACTACAATATAGTTCGGGATTGTTGGCGCAAGCAAAAATTTTTTTACAATGTCACGGGGCCTAGGTTTTGTGCAAAGGATGTACTTGGACTATATATCGTATTTGAAGTATATTAGTCCCGTTGGTCTGACAGGTTACTGGCACTAAGGGTTTCTTAGTATATATATCTATAAATTATCTTAACCTATAGTCACCTGTCAGTCACATCTTACGTGTGAATTTCACGGAATTTACGAGATTTTTTTTCACATTATTTTATACCTTATCGTGACAATCGCGAACAATGACTGGAGATAAAAGGCTATAACCATATTTAGTTAACTTGGGATGAGTATACGAACGACTGCTTTGTTCCTTTCTGCGGGAATATAGTATAATAATCAGTTACTTTCACTTGAGTTATCTTTCACGTTTTTCTCTTTCATTTATATTTCATAACACAGGTACAAAAATGACACTTTTTTCACTATAGTTCTTATAAGGAGTTGTGTGTTTGTTAAAATATAGGAGTGTTATCGAGTGTGAAAGAAAATAATGCCTGCATAAAGAATATTTATATATACAATGGAAATCTATATCTGCAGCTCCGGTTAGAGGTTTTCGGTTATTTTCATAGCCTTAAATATAAAACGTATATATTGTTCGGCTGTCTTCAGAGATTTCTCAGTACATCTTATAGAGAATGAAATGTCGTTGGAAATAAGCGGATATATACGGTGTGTTAATTCGGAGGATTTCGCACGTATTAAGACAAAAGAGATTATACTTGAAATGTAATCTGGTCTAAGGTGTGCCGTCCTCTTTCAACTACAGTTCATTGGGTTAAAGAGGGTTGTCACTGTCCTGTTTAATACGTACACAATTTGACAAAAACGCACGACTCTGCTCTTCAATTTGTTATTTTCACTTCATATACTGGGAGAAATAAAAATATGAACCTGTTTTTTTTTGTTGTATTTTGGGAGGTTAATATATTAATCAAAAGATATAGAGATACTTGGATTAGAGTCCGGTTATGGTGCCTATATTTCATAAACCCAACGAGCTTCAAGATCCAGTTAGAATAACTGACAGACTTTTAATGATTTCTTTAAATTCTATATCTGAATGTCGACATTGATGAAGCAGTTCAAGCTTACCAAAGATTAGTATCTTTAATCCCAATAGCCCACTATATGAATCTAGATAACCGATCCATTTTTGAAAATTTTATCCACAACTGACTTCCTCAGTTTGTAAACATAATTTGCCTTCCATGCATGATCACGCATCTTATATGTTGACCCGAAATGTTGGGGGCTTCATTGTTTGTTTGATTTGGGTTTTAACTCCATAGGTTATTTCACTCACATGGCAGCGGTCGAGCCAAACAAGAAAAGGCAAAGACAAGATAGGGCAATTCCAGGTGTTAACAACAGCCTATCGGCTTCTTTTCGCCCCTTATAATATAGCCCAATCGTATTCTCGCGAGAGTTTCTATAGTGGACGAGACTAAGACAACTCTCGTACGCTATGCCAGACCATCGCGCATTATTTTCCCCCAATATTTGGAGCGACCTATCAGCCACAGGCCAGCAAATAAAAGAAGTGCAAAACAAAATGGCCCGGGTGTATCTTAGAGTCAATGTCTCGACGTAGGAAGTAGAATTGATTATAATTTAGAATGAGTTTTGTCGAGTGTAGAAACTCTCGCGCGAGAATACGATTGGCCTTTAAAAAAACCCAGTATATATACATATCATGATATTTGAATATAATGACAGCAGCAAATGCGATAAATTGATAGTTCGATGTCTTGGTTATATGCATACGTTTTGATTAGCTCTACACTGAGTTCTACATACCTTTAGAAGCAGTGTTATCAGAGGGTGGAAACCCAGGCCTATATAGCCCTTGGGGTATGTATAAATTATTAAAGCCATAATCAAAAAGCTCTTGCAGTTTTAATATGTGACATTCATTGATCTGACATTCACGATCATTTAAGATATTACTGAGTATGTACAGACCTACGGCTCCAGGATATATAGCTATCAACCTGATCGAATCAGGTGACACATTGACCGAACTCAAAGCAATGATTGGCTGTACGGTTTATATAACTTTGTTTTAATGGTACGACCACGTGTTGAATTTAAGCCAATTAGTGATCACAGATATGTGTTATGCCCATCAAGCTATACAATAATGAATATTGAATTATACCAAGAAAAAATAACAAGTTTACATCAGATGCTCTAAAGACTGGACCAGTAGAATGATTTGTTAAGTTGGTAAGTCATGGATAATCACTTAAATAAACGGAACTTGTTTAACATTTTGTTTATTTCGACATATGATTTGACTAATCTGGTAATTATGCGGAAAGTTTATAAAACATATAACATCTCGGATTATGCCCTACTTACTGTAACGAACGTGTTCACGTAACAAAGATTGCTATATATCTCCGTCGACCTTGCTCCTGTCTTATCTCAACTTGATTTTTTGTCTTAGTTTGGTTTACTAATGTTAACATTTTCCTTAATAAACATTACATGCTGTTTGTTTTTGCCATGTTTCATGTTTTTGCAAAATGAAAGTCATAATGACATTAATGGGATGTAATAATGACAATTAACCGTTATTTGTATATACGAGTAAATTATTTCTGTTATATTGGGGTAACACTTTCTTAATTAAAAAAGATTTTTGATCGAAAGAATTTGCAGACAGAGGTCAGAATGAAATGGAACCCACGACCTTAAGGATTAGGTACATAATCACCCGCGGATACCCCCCTCCCCCCCCATCGGCACCCGCCTCCCCCTCCCATACCCCCACCCGCGCCATCAATGAAAATAAGATTTTATTAATACGTACGGACATTCAAGCTTACAACGTCAATGTTATACTTCTTATTAAATTGTGTTGTTTTGAGTGGTCAATAAAACGTCACGTGGCTTTAAAGAAGACATGACATTGCAAGATTTCTGGGGATTTCGTGCAATTTAGTAATGTTAAAACGAGGTGCAGTAAAGGGGAATACAACACAAAAAGGAATGGATCCTGAATAAATAGCCTGTAACCAGCAGTTATGAAAAAAGGTACTCTGATTGTAAAGATAGCTTTCATAATTCTGCCAGGCATGATTCAGTAACTCATGTACGATGGACCTCCCATGCCATATGGCTTGGTTCTTTATCGCTAGCATGCTATATATTTATATTAACAATTTTTGCCACCATGCCTGTATGTCTCCTAACCATTGGTCAAAAAAAGTAACTATAAATTGGCTTAGGCAAATACGTATTGAAAAAATAACCAAAATTTTAGAGCGAAAAGTGATACATGGCGTGTAAGATTCACCCTACAGGAGTTCACCCTACAGGAGTTACCAACTTAATAGACAAATTATCTTTAATATGATTATGAATGCTATTTATACACTGCTGAGTACAGACTATCTAATCAGGCTCAGATTATTATTTTAGTCTTCTTCTTTTAGAATATTGTTTCTGTCCACAAAAGTTACCTTCTCTTGGCAGGTGTAAAATTGTTCTCCCGCAAAGTGGGCGTGTATATAAATGCGAGAACTTATTTAACAGACTTGCATTATACAGCCATTAGAGATATGACCACAAGCGGTAAGAAACCCTCGAAAATAAGGCCTGCCTCTGAACAAAAATCAATTTTGAATCTGTATGGCTTCATACCTTGTCAAAAACCGTTCTGTCCTGTTGGCTGAGCACGCACTGAAGGATGGTTCCTAACAGAGAGAGAGAGAGAGAGAAAAAGACACAGGCATGTCCCGCTAAATCTCGTTCATAAATCGGCAAGACAGTTTAAATCGATTAAAATTGAATAGGGTATTCCGCTGAGAAATGATTGATTTTTGACGTGAAAATGAAATGGAGTTTCCCCTGCCTACGTCACAGTTCAAATAACTTGTAGGAAAAGTCGCAAGTCTGTAAGTGAATAAAACAAATTCTAAGCGTCAGAAAAATGCAGAATTTATTTTAAAGATATATTATAGTATTATCTTTGTAATTCAGTCACTTTTAATCGGATTTAAAACCCATTTGGGAATACCTTTAAGAAAGACTCAAGTAGCGTTGCTAACGTGTATCCCATCGAGCCGGGACAGGCCCCGTTATATATGAGGGTTACAATGTAAGTTTATTTTGCTAATTTTCGCCAATAAAACTAAACATTGGAATAAATCTATTCGGTTTAACCAAAAAACAGTACGGCGTGGTTGAGAATGGAACATTTTGATTGGTCAGCTCTCGCCAATCGATGCTGGCGCTCGTTGGATATTAAATATCTCGAGGTGACAAAATGATTCCAAACCTGAATTCACATCACTGAACAAAGATTTTAATTTTTTTAGCTACGAATAAACTATTTTTATATCTCACAAGACATTACATGATAAATAAACAGATATTGTAATTACCACATCCGTCAACGTTTCTAAGGTATAAATTACACTCGATAGTTCGACGGCATTCTGCATATAGTGGTTTTAGTTGCCTTTCTCCTGTGCTGCTCTGAAACTATATCACGCTTCTTTTATATACGGTTATCTCCTCACGGTCTATGGTTTCTGTCTACAGAAATGCGCAAGCATAATTCTGTCGACAAAACCCTTGGGACCAATCGGCTAAGCCTATAGCGTGCTTCTCGTTATGGTATTGTCATTACTCAGCTCGGCCATACTATGTGTATGGATATGCATCAATCGTACAGTGCATTCGCCGGAAGCCTATTTACCGCTGTAGGCATTTGCACGCTAGAGTGTACAGACATAGTGAATTTGATATGGCAAATTTAATTTAGGGGGATATAGGCTACATATTATGGAACAAAAACAACAACAACAATAATAACCATTACGTTTTTTTCCCCTGTGACAAGATTTGCCATTTTACCCGCTTCTAAAGAGACAAACACGGGTGTTTTCAAAA
>JARFOD010154474.1:0-12317 GCA_031763545.1 Mopalia muscosa | reverse complement strand
ACAAAGAGGTACAAGTCAATGCAGACAAAGAGGTACAAGTCCAAGCAGACAAAGAGGTACAAGTCCATGCAGACAGAGAGGTACAAGTCAATGCAGACAGAAAGGTATAAGTCAATGCAGACAGAGAGGTATAAGTCAATGCAGACAGAGAGGTACAAGTCAATGCAGACAAAGAGGTACAAGTCAATGCAGACAAAGAGGTACAAGTCAATGGACACAGAAAGGTACAAGTCAATGCCGACAGAAAGGTATAAGTCAATGCAGACAGAGAGGTACAAGTCAATGTAGACAGAAAGGTATAAGTCAGATGCAGACAGAGAGGTATAAGTCAGATGCAGAAATAAAGGCATAAGTCAGATGCAGACAGAGAGGTATAAGTCAGATGCAGCCAGAAAGGTATAAGTCAGATGCAGACAGAGAGGTACAAGTCAATGCAGACAGAAAGGTATAAGTCAGATGCAGACAGAGAGGTATAAGTCAATGCAGACAGAGAGGTATAAGTCAATGCAGACAGAGAGGTATAAGTCAGATGTAGACAGAAATGAATAAGTCAATGCAGACAGAAAGCTATAAGTCAGATGCAGACAAAGAGGTGCAAGTCAATGCAGACAGAAAGGTATAAGTCAATGCAGACAAAGAGGTATGGGTCAGATGCAGACAGAAAGGTACAAGTCAATGCAGACAGAAAGCTATAAGTCAGATGCAGACAGAGAGGTATAAGTCAGATGCAGACAGAGAGGTATAAGTCAATGCAGATAAAGAGGTGCAAGTCAATGCAGGTATTAATACAATCAAACAAAGAGGTACAGTATAAGCCAAGGTAGACAGATCAAGAGGTACTTGCCAGAGGTACTTGCCAGAGACAAAGAGGTACAAATCCAATCTAACAGAGAGGTACATGTCAAGTATAAGCCCAAGCAGACAAAGAGGTACTTACCCAAGCAGACAGAGAGGTACAGTATAAGCACAGGTAGACAAAAAGTACTTGCCCAAGCAGAGAAAGAGTTGACAAATTCAAGCAGACAGAGAGGTACAGTTTAAGCACACGTAGACAAAGAGTCACTTGCCCAAGCAGACAAAAGGTTTACAAATCCAATCTAACAGAGAGGTACAGTATAAGCCCTGGGCCCGTTTTCATAAAGATACTTAAGTATTTCTTAAAGTTTTCGAACATCATTTTCAATACATAAACACCATTTTTCTTAACTTTGTATGAACCTAAAAGAAAGATCATAAGTGAAATAAATAAAATGTCAACTTTTGCATGCCCCTAAAATCCTCCTGTCACTTACCTATAAGCACTACCTTAAACTGATGCTCTGAGCTGACAGATTTATCCTCGTTGTGAAAACAGCAGGTATAATCACCACTATCTCCTCTGATAAGTGTGTGGCGAAAATATAGAGTTCTGTTGCTTGTGCCTGGCTTAAAATAGACAGATTTGATTGATGCGTTGTACCAGGGGTACTCCCTCCAACTGTTTTCATCTCGTCTCCAATAAAACCAGGTAAACCAGGAGGCCATGGAAGTGTTGATTGCCACTGGCACTGGACATTCCAAACTCAAGTCTTTTCCTGCCCGGGCAACAATTTCCTCGGCAGGTGCCTCTCCTTTTTCGCCTATGGGCAACAAATACACAAACATACTGCTAAATATTGACCAAAAACATTTTGTCATTGCAAGTTCTCCATAATAAAATTAACATTTATTTCTATATGTCTGCAGGTGAGATGCTAAGGGGTTGATAGAAGTAGCATGTATGTGCCACAAAGGCCATAACTGAATGTAGATTGAATAAAATATTCAATTTTGTCCCCAAAATATTGATTCAAGGTTTGTTTTGTTTGTTTTGTTTAATTGGTGTTTAACTCAAGGGTATTTCACTTATATGACGACGGACACAAATACAGAACATCACAAACAAATCTGCTTTTCATTACCCTTTAGCTCTACGAACACCAGGGCAACAGAAAGCAACCTCTTTTCTCGCCTCTTACGATCGACCGAGGAAGCCGAGGGAGTATTCTGCAGGGCCATGGCCCACCTGCTCCCTCACGGGGCCAATGTGGAAAACATTTTATTTCATTAAAGAGTTAAATAAAAAAAAGTATAATTTTGTATGTTTGAGTTCAAGGGTTCCACAACTCAGTTTCTATCAAACCCCGACACTAGAATTCCTTCACTCCTTAAAGTGATATATCACTGCAGTGATTATTTGTTTCTCTTTGGTAACTATATAAATAACAAACAGAATATCGCACAAAGTTAAAAGTTCTTTCTCTTTCTTTACATTCTGGGAAATACTTTTAAAAGTCAACTGTGGGGTATTTTCTATACATTTGTCATTAACCAACACTTAATATAATTGTTACCAGCAAGTCATATCCTCTGACACATTATTGGCCTATTATTTAGAGCACATGTATTAGTCCTGTACTGTGCTATAGTCATTCTAGAGGAGTTAACCATACATGGTTTTTAGTAGCTTTTCCACCAGTGTTCCGCTGATTGTATAATAATTGAGAAAAACATTAGGTCTAATACAAATGTACAATTCACATTTTCTGGTTTTGGTAAAGTCAACAAACATTACGGGTAAGGGCAGGTAAGGACACAAGTGTCATGTAGCCTACTTTGTGGATTTTCAGCGCCATGATCAAGAGAATTTTACTATAAATACCTATGTAATGTATACGGTAAAATGCTCCTTGATTCAAGTAATCATCAGGGATGTGCAAGGTTTAAAAAGTAAATGCAATTGGACTTGGACTTTAATAGGACCCCTTTATGTTTCTTAAATACAATTTAGTTGTTCTGTTTTAATTGTTTTAAGTCAAAAGGAATGTTTTAGAAACTTTAAGGGATCCAATTAAAATTGTTTCTATATAGCATAAATGTTATACATGCTTTATTCTGGAAAAGTTTGTTTGTTTGATAGAGGTACTTGTACTCGAGGGTATTTCACTTATATGACGACGGATTGTCCACTTCACACTATACACAGCCTTATTACAGTTTTCCTTTCACACATTTTTAAGTACTGGTTCATGTTGTAAGAGTTTACAATGGGCCTTGATCAGACCTTGATGGTACATGTATGACCGTGGTGCCATCAATAATTAGCTACTCTAAAATATGTTATATATGTATTGGTTTGGTGGATTGGGTTTACCTTCTTACTCAAGGATAACCAATATGACCATGACATCTAACTCTCTTTCAATTCCTTAATTGTTTAAAACAATTAATCTTCTAACAGTATGAGACTAGACTGACCAGACAGGACATACCTTACAATAAACAGCCACCATAACAAGACAGGAACAAAATAAAAAGACAAGACCAACTAAACAAGACAGGAACAAAATAAAAGGACAAGACCAACTAAACAAGACAGGAACAAAATAAAAGGACAAGACCAACTAAACAAGACAGGAACAAAATAAAAAGACAAGACCAACTAAACAAGACAGGAACAAAATAAAAGGACAAGACCAACAGGGCCATCATATCAAGACAGGACTAAAACAGCAAGAGGGAGCCAATTCTAAAAGATAGAGCCAAACACTACAAGCCAGCCAAATATAACAAGACAACAGAACCAACACTTCAAGACAGGATACACAGAGCCATCTGGAAATAACAGCCAATGAAATAAATAATTTCACATCTGCCAGGGTAACATCAACTTTACCTGAACTTCTGTCTCACAGCCAGTGCCTATGAAAAAGAGCAATATCTCAAAGGTTCTTTAACAAAATATATGGAAATGAAAATACCAACATATTGTTTGTTTATTTGGTTGATTGGGATCTAATGTTGTACTCAATGGTATTTCACTTATATGACGCTGAAACCAGTGAGGCATCAAAATGAGCAGACCTGTCATTTTCACAGCAAAGCTGATGATGTGGAATCCTCCAGAACACTAATGCACCAATTAAAATGTCAGAGTGCTCTGTATTTTTTTATGACCACAGCCCATAACTTATTCAAAGTTTGTCTCTTTTGGGTTTATTGACATACTAAAGGGTATATCAATCAACATGTGATTGTCCACTCTCGCCTTGCTTTACTTAACTATGGAGGGAAGCTTGTAACTTTGTTTGTTTGATTTGGGTTTAACGTCATACTCAAGGGTATTTCCCTTGAATGACGAGGGATTATCCACTCCACACTGTTTCTTGCCTTATTACCATGGAAAACCTGGAGGAAACCTCATAAAAACCACCCTCGCGATTGCCAGAGTGACATGCTGTGTCTCACTCATATACCTGAGGGTCAACAGACCGACTGTGAACGGTGCATTAAATAAAGTAGGCTCAGAAAGCCTACTCGCTAGCCACTAAGCAATGGCTGTGGGCCTGGATGCTCGTAAGAACCACCCCAGTGATTGCAGGAGCCACATCATGTGACTCCCTCATAAACCCAAGGTTGATAGAGGGACTCAAACACATGAGCGGTACATCGGAGGAGAATCAGTTACTGATACACTAACCACTACCACTGGCTGTATTATTTATTATTATTATAAATTGCCAAATCTTCATTTCTGTAAGTCCTGACAGATGATCACATGACCAAAGTCAGTTGTTATCTGAACCAAATTACTGAATAGAAAAACAATTTGCATACATGCAATTATGAAAATTGAATTTAACATGAAAACTTATGCAGTTTGTGCACATTTCACATTTTAAAGACTGACCTGATTGAGAGAATCTGGTAGATATTGACTTACTGAAAGGAATACTCTGTGCGGCAATAAAATGCAAATAGGTAAAACGAGCATAATTTCTTATCTTTAATTATGCTCTCAAATTTTCTAATTGAGTTATAACAAATTTATAATTGGATCTTAAACTATGGGTTATGCACAAACTACAGTCAAATTTATCCATGTGGCCATGTCCAGGTAATTTTATCATTAAACAGAAGAGCTAAACAAATATTGACCAATCAAATATCTTTCTTTTCAAAATTGGTGCCTGGAGACCTGTAGAGTCGACTGTTTAAACATTTGACAGTTGACACCAGTGACCTATATAGGTCATTGGTTCACACATGTTATTAACCTGTAACACACAAGAGCGTTAGTCGTGTGACTTCATGGACAAGGCTGGCCACCTCCAAAATGTCAGCTGCCAGTAGTCGTAGGAAGGCCTTTGTTATATATCTGTAACACTCGGCTTATTTTATAAAATTTTATCAAATGAAGTCGATGCCATATTTAAGTATATTTAATGGTAACTTTTCAAGGGATATAGGGGTTATTTCAGTCGGGAGTATCGCTTTAATAACCCTGCCCATATTTCCATTCGCAGGAAAAGAATAAAAAACAACACCAGAGAATCTTTTAAGAAATGACCTACAAATAAATACTACATTAATTAATAATAAATCTATAAAATGCTTAAAGTCTAACTCTTGCTGGACTACTTGGGCTCAATATGAACCAAATTGTGTTTATCGCTTGGATTAAATGCAAACTATAGTCTATATGTTGGGCAAAAAAATTAATATAAAATTCTAATTACAAACAGTTAAATTGGAGACTTTAATTTAGTTTTTGCATCATTGTATATCCAAGTCACAGAACTTTAATTGCCTATTTAGGGGACTTGATTTTTAAGCAGACTCTACATTTTCCAAAGCGTATTGCGAGAAAACTATTCATGTTGGGAGCTTCAAATTTGAACCATTGTAAAGAACACACACACATAGTGAGCCGGACAGATGGGTGATAGACAATACAGGACAACCACAGGAGACAATACAGGACAAGTATAGGACACAGTCACAGGACACAATCCCAGGACACAATTACAGGTCAACAATAGGACACATTCACAGGACACAATCACAGGACAACCACCAGACAATCACAGAACTCAATACAGGACAATGACATGACACAATCACAGGACACAATCACATGAGACAATACATGACAACCACTGGACAACCACAGGACATAATACATGACAGTCATAGAACACATTACATGGCAATCACAGGACAATCAGAGGACACAATACAGAACAATCACAGGACACAATACATGGCAATCATAGAACACATTACATGGCAATCATAGGACACAATACATGACAATCATAGGACACAATACATGACAATCATAGGACACAATACATGACAAACACAGGACACAATACATGACAATCCCAGGACACAATACATGACAATCACAGGACACATTACATGACAATCATAGGACACAATACATGACAATCATAGGACACAATACATGACAATCATAGGACACAATACATGACAATCATAGGATACAATACATGACAATCACAGGACATAATACATGAAAATCATAGAACACAATCCATTAAAATCACATAACACATTACATGACAATCATAGGACACAATACATGACAATCATAGGACACAATACAGTACTATCAGAATACAATCACAGGACACAATCATTGGACACAATCGCAGGACAATCACAGGACACAATCACAGGACACAATACAGTACAATCACAATACAGTACAATCACAATACAATCACAGGACAATCACAGGACACAATTATAGGACACAATACAATACAATCACAATACAATTGCAGGACAATCACAGGACACAATCACAGGACAATCACATGACACAATCATAGGACACAATCACAGGACACAATCACAGGACAGTCACAGGACTCAATACAGTACAATGATAAGACACAATACATGGCAATCACAGGACACATTACATGACAATCATAGCCCAATACATGACACTGATAGGACACAATACATGACAATCATAGAACACATTATATGACAATCATAGGACATAATACATGACAATAATAGGACACAATACATGACAATCATAGAACACATTATATGACAATCATAGGACACAATACAGTACAATCGCAGGACAATCACAGACACAATCAAAGGACAGTCACAGGACAATCACAGGACAATACAGAGACATCACTAAACAGATAGGCCTCCTGTTACCCTTTAGCCTGGAGAGCACCAGGGAAAAGCACTGATAGTTACCTTACCCAAATTATTCCCATAGCAGATAGATTCCGCGGACATCAGGCCTTGACAAAAGGGAAACAAAATGGCTAACAACAGCAACATCATCAGAAAATAATGATAAGTGTTATTCCATGTAGACCTCCCATCTAATTAGATTGATGGAAATTCTCCGTCTCTCTTACAACCTATAACATGAAAAAAAAAACATCCTTCAATATAACTGCCAATAACTGTTACTTCAAATATGCCCAAATAACTTACTTTAAAACTCATGAACTCACAACTGTGCAGGTATCATTCCCATGTAAACGGAGCATGGGGCTCTGGGGTCAGTCATTTTCAACAGTTAGCCTAACACCCTGTTAGATGAATTTGGTCACAAAAAATGGATGTCATTTACATTATACATGTAATAATAAAGAATTATTTGCTGTAAAGTGTCAACTACCAGTCTGTTAAGTTACATGTAACAAGGAGTTCAGCCACTGGCAGCAAGAGTGGCCCCTGAGTGGCTCGTTAACCAGTTTCAAACCTGGGGGAATATAGTGATTATTTATAGTTAAATCAAACTGAATTAGATCAGGGGCCGGATCCACAAAGCATTTTCTGACTTAAGTCAAAATACTAAATTCGATATTTTTGCATCTTGCCTTTATAACTTAGTTTTAAATTAATACCTGTAATTATTGTGACTTACTTACATTATAATACTTATGCTAAAATATTAAATGTTAAAATTAAAAACTGAGAAATGTGAGGGCCTTTAAACATTTTGACTTAAGTATAAAACTGCTTTGTGGAATCGGGTCCTGTTATTGGTACTTAGTAGACTTTTATCAGTTAATGTTGGATTTTTCCTGCCCTTATAAATGTCATATCAATATTTATAGATCTATGATGAGCATTGTATTCATGAAAATTTTACAGTGCATTGTTTGTTTGTTTGGGATTTTACAATGTGCTATAAGTTATTTCACTCAGTCTGACCTGTGCTGTTGGGGATAACAGACAGAATGGGGTCTCCCAATGGTTAAGCATTTAGAAAGACCAAATTATATAGGTTTTCCAAATTCTTCTTCTAAGTTTGCATTTTGCCATGATTTTGACAAATGTTGTCATCTGATTATCAATGATGTCTCAAGATTTTTTAAAGCAATTTTGCTTTATTTTCACATAGATACAATTAAGTGTTTAAATAATCAGCAAACTAAGAGAAAATGCAAATGTAAGGTTATCACACAAAATTTTAGAGGACAGATTTTAAGGTTATGCTGTAAAAGATTACAGCACAGTCCTGTGTGTGTATGACAGCATGCTAGCCAATTCGGTGAATATATTAATAAACAGCTGCTGGTTTTAGAGAGATATGGTCAATAATTTTGGGAACGCTTTCACATTAAAAATTTATTTTGAAAAATTGTGAATCTGCAAAATTCTCGTTCGCAAGTGAATATTTCCATCATCAAAAGGTCATTAAGATTCAGTGTACACTCTAGAGAGAATCTATCCCTGTTCCCAATGGCTGATTGAGGAACTCATCAATGTCTACCTAGTTAGAGGGTTGTTTGTTTGATTGGTGTTTAACGTCGTACTCAAGGGTATTTCACTTATATGACGATGGAGACAAATATAGAACATCACAAACAAATATGCTCCCTGTTACCCTTTAGCTCTGCAAATACCAGGCCTGAGGGCAACGGAAAGCAACCTCTTAGGATCGACCGAGGAAGCCAAGGGAGTATTCTGCAGGGCCATGGCCCACCCGCTCCCTCACGGGGCCACAGTTAGAGGGTTGTTGAAGGTAGTCATTCTTGCACTATTAATACATGTAACTGTTGAGAATTGTTGGCAATAGAGTAACTGTGTAAAAGGTAGTAAAAATGTAAAGGTAGCTCATGTGAGGGGCACTTTGTTTTATGTGAAGGCTAATGAAATAGAAACTGTTGAATTTGCAAATAATAATTCTCTTTGGTCGGTTGTTTCTAAGCTGCATAGGAAATAATGTTTGATTGTGGTTACTTCTTTCTAACCTTTTACACCATCACTCTCCTACTCACAAATGCCAACAATTATTAAATATTATACCAAAGTAGAGCTAGGTAATGTCAATGCAGTCTTACACTTCATTAGTGGTACAGATATACGCCATTGGCGTTGTTAATCTGTGAAATGGGAAATTCATCCATCACATGATGGATTTCAGTCTGTTGATTGGGTAGATTTGTCAAGATGTCCAAACATCAAAGTTATCGAACTGCCTAAGATTTGACCAGATTTAGTGAGGTCCTCGGTACCTAGGGCCTTATAGACAACAGAGCAAGGTAAGAGTCACCTAATAAACTCTTATGAAACAACTGTCTGCAGACAGCTTTTTTTTTTATTTTGTACGCAAACACCTGCTTAATCTTGCTTTTTCAACAAAATCGGACACCTGCTAGAGCAAATAAATGAAATCACTGCTAATACATAGGAGCGATTATCTGTCAGTGTCACTAGGTTACAGATATAGCATGTACTATAGGCCTATAATGACAGTACCTGCATCTATATAGTAGATCATGAAATGTACCAAAAAATGAAGGGATGGTCAGGAAAATTTTTAGCCAGTACTGATTTCTGGAATCGCTTCATGTTTTTACCAGAATGACCGGATAAAGTTTTGTCCATGCTTCGCATTTAAAAATACTTTGTGTCATTCCAGCAACATCTTGTTTGCCACAAAGTCAATTTGGATGTTTTAATAACCCGGTAGTTCTGAATCCACCATTCTGTAGAAATATCTTTTAACAATATATTGTAATATATGTATTACTGTGTTCCAAGAACTTCAAAACCTCCAAAATTGCCCCAATATAAATTGAAATTATTCGGTAGAAATTATTGAAAGGACTGCTAGCACTTTATGTCATATACTGATGTTGAATTCAAGTAGACTGATGGGACACCTTTAGACTACAAAATACTTGTCTTTTTATGTCTTTTTCTTTTTTAAAAGTGCAAGATTGAAGAATTAAGATCAATCAATGAAAATGCTGAAATTAATTTTAGTGCCAATTTACTGAGATTGACACTATATACTTCCTCATGTTTGGAGCTTCCGGGGCCTAAGCGGGCCCTTGATTCTCGCCTATTAAGCTATTATCGTCAAGCTCCCGACTCCCTTTTATAGAATTCCAAATCCGCCACTGTTAGCTGTGATCTGCAGTTAAAATGACGAGGCTATGTGATTCTTCTCGTCTCCATTAATTACTGTGTAGATGTGTCTATTAGGTAGGTACCATAATAGTCCTGATTAACTGAGAATTCATATAAGCTTATGTATATAGCCTAACGGCAAATCTCAGTTATGAAGTTTCTATTTACAAATGCTTACTTTTGAAGTTATGAGTCTATTTGCAGCTCCTGTGTCCTTGAAATCACATAAGCTTATATTTCCAAAATACAACCACCACAGTAATGATAATCGTAATCGTTTGCATTGTCTTTTATGGAAATCGGAACAAATTTTGTCAAGACATCGGGATGAAAACAGAATAGTGGGTCAGAATTTACAATATAACAGCCATTGGTCACCGCCTAAATTTGAAAGTAGATTCGTCCAAGAGTGACTTAGTGAAAGTTCCAGGCCAGTCTACTTTCAAATTTATGGGGGGACAAAGGCTGCTGTTATAAGTAAGCATTTGTACATAGAAACTTCATAACTGAGAATTGCCGTTAGGTTTTATATGTATATGAATTCTCAGTTACATCAGGACTACTACCATACATAGGCCCTACCGGTATATAATATTTTTATACATAATTTTCGGGAAAAAGATAATTTTTTCGGGCAAAAATGGTCTGCCCCCTAAAGATAGACCCCCCCTTACGCCTATGCTGCGGCTTCTCTCCACAATATGTTGGTATCACGTCAAAAATTACATTCGCCATAAAATTCGGTGACATGGCTGATGCGGATGTTTCGAATGCAGTTCAACCTGTTTAGAATACAGGACATAGACAATGTCATTGTAAAGAAGACCTGATTTGAACTTTTCTGTAACCTACTTTTTGTTTTTATGTCATACGTACATAAATCCAAGATGTCTTGACCACATTGTCAATGAACGAAGCAAAGCGTGAACAATTAACTCAAGTAAACATTACAATGTAAAACTATGAAACTTTCTGTTTCGTTCTTAACTTAATCATCATGAATCATCGGTTTGTTGTAGCGAGTAAAAACATGGTGTGTTGTAGCGCGTAAGCAGACTCCACATTTTGCCCTAACTTCTGTCACGTTCATGGTCATGTCGCAACGACCAACGTGCAAAATCTTTAGAAAACGTTACACTCTTTAAAAAGAAACATATGTAAGAAAAACCAGGGAATTTCCGATTTATTTGGAGAGATTAGTGACAATCTGGGTTCAAATCAAATAGGACTGATATAATATAATTAAGTCTCTCAGTCTACTTGTTGGTAGTTGGGGGTCCTACGAATAACCCAAATTAACCCAAATGAAGATCTTATACAAATTAATTGTTTCTTTAAACAATATGACATAAATAACTATACATTGCTGAACAGTTAATTTATTAAATTATTGGTCGACGTATCGGTCCACTGATCCCTTCTCGGTAGATCCGAGTCCGTCTGACGACGTCAGGTAGGCCTTCTATGAGACATGAGATACCGGTACCGGTAGTCACACTATGGGGTTTCAGTGGCCTAAACGTGATGTTTGTATATATAACCAGATAGTCACACGATGTCGTTCAATGCACGTGGTGGGTTTATGAGAGGAGGACAGAGTCACACGATGTCGTTCAAGTAATCACGTGGTGGGTTTATGAGAGGAGGACAGAGTTACACGATGTGGTTCAAGTAATCATGGGGCTGGTATATAAGTTACGGGATGGTCACACGATGTGGTTCGAATAGGCTAATCACGGGGCTGATATATAAGTTACGGGATGGTCACACGATGTGGTTCGAATAGGCTAAGCACGGGGTTGATATATAAGTTACGGGATGGTCACAGGATCTGGTTCGAATAGGCTAATCACGGGGTTGATATATAAGTTACGGGATGGTTACACGATGTGGTTCAAGTAGGCTAATCGCGGGGTTGGTATATAAGATAACGAGATGGTCACATGATGTGGTTCAAGTAATCACGGGGCTGGTATATAAGATAACGAGATGGTCACACGATGTGGTTCAAGTAGGCTAATAACGGGTTGGTATATAAGATAACGAGATAGTCACACGATGTGTTGCAAGTAATCACGGGGTTG